>LD358417.1:149956-183322 GCA_001465055.1 Ptychodera flava | reverse complement strand
AACTGATTTTCCTTTAGAGTTTATGTTGTGATGAAAGAAATAGACTAAATTTTAAATGTTTGATTGACTTAAAGACGCGATAATTATTGTAATTTTGTAGCTAAAAGTAGTCTCTCAATGGAATGGGCTCTTGGTTGTAACTGGCTTTTAGTGCGTCTCTGCTACCTCCATGGTTTCAGTAACTTCGGTATTTTGGGGGGACGTAGTTTCTAATTTTTGTGAAAAGACACTAGAACACAATCTGGGAAAAGCACTCGACATTCCCTTGCAAAATAAATTGGCTCCTTTTTTTATTGGTCTGCGGACTTTTTAGGGGTAATTAGTACTGGTTCGGGATAAAAAATCACTGGTCCGGGACCTCGGGTAATTTTCAGGCCCTGCATACGTGCGCATGCGTAGTTATTTACGAACATCTTCTGGGCCTGTCCGTCAAAGGAATAGGGGGATCAAAACGAGGCAATTGCCCCACCCCCTCGGGCACAGTTTCATGGCACACACGGTCTAATCCCCCACATTTTTCCCGTATCGCCCGAGGTGGGGGGGGGGGGTGGGGGTTTACATTGACTGGCGCATTATGAACGAGATATTCTCATCCCTGCTCACTGATAGAATAACGCCCTCTCGTCAACGAACCACTTGCGAACACCTTTTTTTATACGAACAGCTTCATAGACTGCTTTTGTTTGCGCCTTTATCATAAAAAGGTCATTTACCGTGCACTATTTTAGGTATCTAGTGAAATAAAAGGAAATCACCATCCTCCAAAAGGTAAAAAAGTTTGCCCAAACAGCCAATACAATGCACAAACTTTTCGATAAGACTCGTTCTTGACGAGCGCCACCATCGAGTTTTTTCAAACGCTGAGTAAAGAAATTACGAACAAACCATACGCGTGCGTTCAGTTCTTCCGGTATTTCAACACACGTGAGTTTCGATAGATGTTAAAGTAGTAGTTCATCACCTACTGGGATAATATTGGTATATTACAATTGTATAATGGGTCGACAGAAGAGGAAAAAGTACCACAGAGGGGATACATTCATCCAGAAAAAATTCAGGACGAGGCGGAGAACCAAAGACTTGGACCAGATTGACGATGACATGAAACCTGACAATGCCGAAAAATTGTTGAACCAAGACATCGATCACGATTTACCAGGCGCTGGTCAGAATTATTGTCTTCATTGTGCGTAAGTATTGTTCATCATGTTATCTTTGACATGCTGTTCAAATACTGCAAATCTGCTTCTTAGTTGATGCTTCGCAAACGGGTTGTGGGGTCTCTGTGTTGTGTACATTGTCGACATGTCACATGATTGTGCTATGTAAGCACTCGCCCCCTGTACGCCCGTTCCAACTTCATGTTTACAATGGATGCCGATGCGCACTATACGATAGCATAGGTAGGTTGTGTTTTCCCGATGTTCCTATTATGAATCTAGAGCAACTCATGAGAAAATTCACTTCCAAGATTACCCTGTAAAAATATGAGAAGAGCACCACTATTAATAGGGTGACCGGACGATTTTTAAAACTGAAATTTTTTGCCAAAATGTTGAAGGCACCTGTTGAAAGTTTGGTACAAAGTCCAAATCTGAAAAAATAATTTTGCTAATTAGCATGGTCACAATTTGGCAGCCTCTGGAAAATCACAGTTTCCAAATTCTTTCCCTGAGAATATTGTAATGAGGAATAATGAGACAGTGTAACCAAAAATGGGATCAAATATTGTTAAAATGGCTCAAAGATGACTCACTGTACAATAATGAGTCCGATGAAAGGTGCTTTGATAGTTTTCAAATTATTTCTGTGAGAATATTGTATGGGTTGATAAGTCCAGTGAAAGAAAATGGAAGATTGTCCTCACGCTGACCTTTGTTTTTCCAGTATCATGGATACAAGCCATCGTTTCTGGTCAGAGACAAGTGCGCACGGGTGAAAAAGCACGTTGTTCAAGTACGGCACTATTGCGAACCTTACTTCCTGATTTTGGAAAACCGTGGGCGCTAATTTGTGCTGCATAGCTGAGCCTTTTTAGAGCACAAAACAAGTAGAAAAATATCTAAGCTACAATTTGCCCGCATGGCCATTCCTTCCCTCCTGGAAAATGATGCCAAAAGTCATAGCTGTTTCAAAGTAAAAATTTCGTCAGCAGTTTCTCGGAAGAAAAAAGATCTTTTTAGGAAAATTTTGCACTCATCTCGACTTCCAAGTCTTCACAACATTCACTGTGAAATGCAACTATTTCCATTCATGCGATCTCTCATAGCGACTTCTGATGTTTGTTGACAAAATGTGTTCATGAACTTCAAGATTTTCACGTCATTACCTTGTTCACAGACATAAATGTGCACAACTGCTGCATACTTAAGGTGAATTTGTACAATTTATCACTACCTGGGTACCCCTTTAAGCCTTCGATTTCGAGCATTCACTCTCAGAAAACTCGTGTCAGCCCCATTGTAGGGAATAGGAGGGCCTCTCGTCCGGTCACCCTACTATTAAGAGTAACAGATATGGCTGCATTCACAAACACCAGGATGGTATTCTCACATTTTTTCAAATTAATACCCTAATAAACAAACTCACAATGTGTTCAAGTCCCCCCCCCCCCAATCTGACTTGCTATAATTTTGAAGTCCCCCTCAAAGGCAAAATGTGGCTGATATAGTGCCTTATCCAAAAATATTATCAATTGATAATATGTGGGAGTCTATCGGTCAAGCTATTCACATTTTTCTCGTAAAAATAAGCTACATCTCTACATATGTGTGTGATAATTCATGGAAATGTACTTTGCTTGAAGTGGCAGGTAAAAAGTGTATGTGTGTACAAAAAATTTGATTTTGGAATGTAGCTGAAAATATTGATTCACTATGCATCATAGTCGATGAGGAAACTATGAACAACGCATAGGTTATCAGCTCCCAAAATGTTATTCAAAAGTTGTTGGACCTGAAACTTTCAGTTGTTATTGTTTACACTATGCACTATTCTAAATAGTTTGTATTCAAAAGTCCTCAAAAAATAAAAATGTATGTACAGCAACATGAATGTTTGACATATACCCCATGTACTGTCAATGGGAGAATGTTATCAAATAAGTTCTTTCCCAAATTGTTTTGAAAGGTTAAGTTGAAACCTTAAGTCATTATAGAAGACACAACAGAGGGGTTTAGTAAGTAGAAATCATGACAACCTAAATCTTTTGCCTTTAAGGAGGCTACTTAGATCAATAAATTGTTTAATAAACCCTAAAACTTACACCTAAAGGGCATGCCGAAAATGGAAATGGCAGGAAATGAAAGTGCCGGAAGGTGATTGAAAAGGAATTTGATATCAATGAATTTTCACATTTCCTGCCCCCTTCTTTGCAATGTCAATTTTTTTCAGATCCCCCCTGGCATGCTGTAAATTTTTTCAAGGCTCCCCCAAATCCCCCACCCTCAAGAGGTGTTTGTGAATGCAGCCTATACTAGACCATTTAATTTAGTGAATTATATATCAGATTAAAAAAATCCAAAATATTAGTAATACTAGATGAGGAAAATGGTTCTATGTTATTTACAAAACAAGACTGCAAAATAAATAATTTCAGGATATTGTTCTGATTTAGTGTTGCGTTTTCTTTCTATGTTCTGCAGAAAACATTTTGTTGACTTGCGAGCATTGAAAGAACATTTCAAAGGAAGACCACACAAGAGAAGGTGAGATGTCGTTGATTATAGTTTGAACTTTCTGTACTTCTCAAACTCTTCGTCCTTAGAACAACAGAGTGTGCTTGTTTGTAGCTCCAAACCTGTAGCTCTGCGGTGAGGCGGTCGGTGATTTTTGGGTTTTGCGACCCTGCTCACCTGTAGCACTAAAATGTCCAAGGCCCTATAGTTAGGAAAATAAGCGTGACGCAGTGTAGCGCATTCAAGGTAACAAATATATTCGTTCTACTGTGTATCATTACACTTATCTATTAAAAATGAACACTTAAGAATCATCTACACGAACCTTGTCATTTTGGAGGTTAAAAATATCTTAGGACACAGCAATCGCATAAAGATCATCAACAATTAATGAAACAATATGCGTGTGTGTGTGTGTCCACTTTGCATTGAACACATCCGGTATTTGCATATTGTACAAATGGGTGCGCAACACTCATATTGCACTTATTTTCCAATATATAGGACATATGACATTGTAGTGCTACAGGTGAGCAAGGTTGCAAAACCAAAAAATCACCGACCGCTCACCCTAGAGCTACAAGTTTGCAGCTAGCTTGTTTACTGTCATATACCCCGTTCACATAGACAAAGTTGCACTGCCTCTACACCGTCTGAACTTTTACATCAGTTGTACAAAAGCTCTCTGAATGCTCGATGTAGGCCTACAGTAGCACCAGATCAAGAATTTTGACCCAATCAGAAGGAGATCTGCATGTAGGGCCAATGTAAAATCAGAGTTGGTCCAAATTTCTGTGTGTGGATGCATTTATGCCGGCCCTCGTCCCCGGTGATCACCAAGTTAGATCATAGCCTTTTTTAGGGCCTAAGCTAAGTGTCTGGTGATTTGATTGTCAAGTTTACATATACCAGAAGTTTTCAATCCAGTTCTTATCATCCAATGTATAGTCAGAAGAGCATTTTTCCCATCAAGTATAGCTTTGCAAATAATACTATGTCGCCCAATCCACAGTGCTTGTACAACTGAGAGACTCACATTTTTATATCATCGTTCAAAGCACCATGTACTGATTAGTTCTCCACTACTGACGTATCTGATTCTG
This sequence comes from Ptychodera flava, assembly GCA_001465055.1. Classification (NCBI taxonomy): domain Eukaryota; kingdom Metazoa; phylum Hemichordata; class Enteropneusta; family Ptychoderidae; genus Ptychodera; species Ptychodera flava. Next base: position 178,542 of record LD358417.1, on the reverse strand, counting down.
GCCTGTACACTCAGCAAAGACATGCTGAAGTTGTCTCCGATGGTTTAAATAATCAGTGGCAGTAATATTAGCCCATCTTGTTTGTAAAACATGTACGAAAAGCATAAACAGTACAAACATGATGTTATCCAAGCCCGCCATTTTGAACTTTGAAAGGTCAGAGGTCACACAGAACTAAAGTTACTCCACCATATTTTTTGTCTGAACAGAAATTACATTTCAGCCAGTGCTATGTCAGACTAATTTGGTCCTGGCAAAATTTGCCAGTGTGAACGAGGTAATTGCCTAAACACAAAGCATCTGAAATTCATGTGCTTGTGGAATCTAAAATCACAACTTGACAGGCATTTCAGGTCGCATAGCATAATCAGTTGCAACTGTACGGTAACAATATGTCAGTACAATTGAGAAAGAATGGTTGATGGTGGATTGGATTTTACACAGCAGTAGATGGGGACAAATCTTTTGTTCCTTTATGCAAAGGGTTGAACTCTTAGCTCTTTACAAAATATTGTATGTACGAGAGGTGGACATTTGTTTGCCTTTCAATTATTTATGCATAAAATACATTTTGGAATATACCAATGTTCCCACAGTCCAGTCATATGACTGTTTTTGAAAAATGTAGCAGATTTCATTCTTTTGATTTCAGCATGATTCTGAGGTATTTGGTATAATAAAGAAATCTTCTGGTATTTTGAATCCTAAATTGCAGGTTGAGGGCGCTCAAGGACCAACCTTACACTCAGAAAGAAGCTGAGGCAGCTGCTGGCATGGGAAGTTACTATGCACCACAGAAAAGGACAGTAGAAACACAGAAAGTCATAGAAAAAGAAATGGACCAATCAGAAAATTAACCCTTGTACCTCCCTATGTTCCTGTAAATGGAATCACCTATCCTATTGAAAACAATGTGACTGTACCAACATCCAGTTCTGACAGGGTGGAAGGACATGTACTGACATACATAGTATATGTATCAAACTTTTCCCTGTTGACTGACCATGGAAGAAGCCCGTTGCTTTTTCACTATTGGTGTTGGAGACCGAAATTTTGATCAAAATGTCAAAATACATGTAAACAATCTTGACCATGCTGTTGAAGATCATACTCAAGACACCTTCAGCTGTAGCAGTATGCTTATCGATTTCACAGTCTCCAAACATTCTTAGAGACTTGCAAGAGATACCTGGTACTCTATGACATGGCTATTTCCATAATAAAATTATTATGTTGAAAGATTTACGGTACCAATGTTTTGTTCCCCATTATCAAAATCCAAACTGATAGTATGAGATACTGCTAGTCAGAGTTAACCCTTTGAGTGCCAGAGTCAGTTTTTGTCACCTTTACAAAATATACCCCAGTCAATTTTTTTCAGATTTTGCCTAAATTTTGATTAAAAAACTCCAGCCAATGAAATGTGATGTCCATTTTGTTCAAAATTCTCAAAAAAATAACAGGAAAATTCATAAAAAATGGTAAAATGTTGCACTAAAATTTTGGTGGGAAAAACTACAGCACTCAAAGGGTCAATACATTTTCTTCCAAAGGATCAGCTTTTATAAGAGTTGTGTTAAATACATGTTAATGGATGCACAGTTTTTAATGATACTACAGTCCAAACAGTATTGCACCTATCAATGTTTTCGACTGGGGTGGGGAGGGGGGGAGGGTGTGAGGCTAAGTCATGTCAAACTGCTCACAGAGTACAAAAGTATGCCAAATGCTCAAGTGTGGGGGAAAATACCTCTACTTTTCCATGTAGATAATTTGAGACTGTATGTAAATCAAAATTCTACACACGGTGTTCATCTTGGCAATTGAAGACCCCTGTCCTGGGATATGATTAGTGATCAATTTCCTGGGTTGTCCTGCACTTCCCCCCACCTCCCTCCCCAGTGGAAAACACAGATGCAGTGTTTCATCAAATGGCATCAATAGGGTGATTTCCCCCCTTTACCAGAAAATTTATGGGAATATCATCAGTTCATATGTTCTACTTTTATCTCTAAGGTGTGACTGGTACCATTTCATTGGGGGAGGCTAGTCCCCCCCTTGAAAAATTACTCAGGGTGCCAACATACCAACAGAGGAGGAATCCCCCGTTCCCCTTCTAGATGAAACACTGCAGATAGATGCATCTCCAGCAAATTATTTAGACTTTGTAACATCCACTTCATATCAATCTCTCTCTCTCTCTCTCTCTCTCTCTCTCTCTCTCTCTCTCTCTCTCAGTTTGTCAATGCATCTTTCTGTTGTATGTGTGTATGTATTTGGGAAATATCAAAACCACACGGACTGTTGTTTGTTGTGGAATGTTGAAGACGGATGTCACAGGCATGCAACAGACATTCAACAATGAGAAACTTAATGACAAGTATTAACTGGTGTCAGATGTTTGGTTTTGGTGTCAGTACAATAGTTTACTATTGAAGCATTCCTGTGAGTCATTGCATAAATTACTTAAAATTATTCCCTGGCAAGGTTTTAAAAAAACTGCAATATCTAAACCGCTGATAGAATTTCACCTTATCTCTCTGATACAACGTAAATGGTATTTTCGGAGGTCAGTGCTGCAGGTGCCAAATTCAAATTGAATTTGTTTAGTGTCTGTTTCCTACAATGATGTTATAGGGTAATTCGTAGACCCTAGAGGGTTCATGGATAATTGTAGTACATTATACTACAAAACCAATACTAAAATAGGGTAGTGTCATTTCCAAGACAACCGACAACTTTAATACTTCAAAAATGGACATCCACATTTGAAGTGTTGATAGGTATTCAACAGGGAACATATTGAATCAGATTGAAACCATGGATTAGCTTTGGATTGAACGTGACCCAGCAGCTGTGACCTTTAACCTTTTGGAGAAATACCATTTATCATGCGAAATGTAAATTATTCAGCGAGTTTCATTCTGAAGTTTGTTTTCTATCGTTTAGCATCTCAGAACACCTTTACAGTGAGGTCGACAAGATGAACTGTAAGCCCACGTACAGATAGAAATAAAACGAAAACCAGAATGTCTGTAAAGTGAATATTGCACTAAAAGGCCACATACCTTGTGCAAAAACAGTAAAAACAAATGAAAACCAGTGTGACAACCTTTTGTTGTTTATTCAAACCCCTAAGCTTGACTACCATAATGTAGTATTGTTGTACAAAACGTACTGTCAAAGCTTTTAGGATCTCACCAGAATTTTCGCGCACTCAGGGTAAACAATATAATAATTCATTATGACAAAGGAAATGCCAGCATTTCGAGGTAGTCAGGAGGGGAGGGTTGATGGAGTATTTTATTGTTATCATTATGAATAGAGTCATCTGCTTAGAAGAACTGAATCAACTGATCCCGGCTTGTGTTGGTTTCAGTTGGCATAGTTGACACCGACAGATCTCGAATGTGGCTCTCGGAAGGTATCTCGTGATGGGTACACTTCGCACCAAAACCATGTCGCACCATGTACCAAAGCACACTCGTATCAAAACCACATTCTGTCCCAATACAAAGCCACTTCATCCCAAACTACCGCCAACTGGTAAAGCTGAAAATAACCAGCCACTGCCATCGAAGTTTTCATCGCCTAGCTACACATGCAAAACAGCTTGTGTTGGGAAACAATAAAAATCAATTTGATTTGTGTGAAATTCTTTATAAGGGACCGTCTCAGATTGTCGCATAAGTTCAAGAAACGAATTCTTTCGTTTATATCAAAACCCCCTCCCCTCTCCGGGCCCAAAACGAAAGTTCAAACTTTGGGAAAATGCGAAATGCTTAAGTCTACCTGAGAGTACAATGTAGTATTTTGCTATAGCTACTGAAGAATATTGTTTCCCGACAAGTAATCGATCAAACCTCAGTACTAATACTGTCAGCATGTGACACGAACGAGTTGGATTTAGCTACAGAAAAAGTTGTTGGTACGAGTGTGCAGGGTTTGTTTATTTTTACATACAACTTAAAGTGCGAAAGAGAAGTCCACTGATTGAATTGAGGTCAAACCCCCTCACCCCGTAAACGAATGAATTTCGCTTTTTGAACTTCTGCGACAATCTGAGACGGCGTACAAGTGATCATTCAGTATTGAAAGTGAACACATTTCGCGCACATAATATCGCACAATTCAACGCAAGTCACTTTGAGGTAGCTTTGAGTAATTTGCAATTTTTTTTCTTTTCACTTATTGCACCGTTTGTGATTTTGTGCAATAATAATGTTAGCCAAAATAAGTTTACTGCGTGTTGGACGGCTGTGGTGTTGACTTAATCAATTAATCCGCTGATACGGACAGCGGATTAGCAAGTTGGCAATGTTTTCGGAGCAATTACAGTGATGTATACACAGATTTGAGAGGAGATATGGACTTGTAGTAATAAAGAAAGCAGTCAGACGGTTTGGAGTCTAAATCTTTATTTGAAATACCATACCCAAATTAAAAAACTTACTTGTAGTAATAAAGAAAGCAGTCAGACGGTTTGGAATTGAACTCTTTATTTGAAATATCACAATCAAAATTAATAATATCAAATAAAGTAAACCGTTGCACAAAAAACCCTCCCTCCCCATCCCAGGGGACTGATTTCTGTGCCCTGTGGTTATACCAGGACGAGTTCGTTGTACTGGTCCAAAGTGATTTTGGTACTAGGTGGTACTTTGGCTACGTGGCCTTGGACGAGGTAGTACTTGGGACGAGGTGGTTTTGGTAACTTGAAGAAGCTTTGTGTGCGACCTGGTTTTAGAACGAGTTGTCTGGACCCCACATATCTGGAATGACTATGAATACCATGTACCTGTAAAGCCTGTTTATCATACTCTCGTGTCATACGTTAATCTCGCATCTTCAACCCTTCGCACGAGAATTTGCTTTGGAAATTCCCATATCGTCATGCAGCGAGAAAGTGTTTACCAAAAGCTCTGCTGTGAGTGTGTCAGCAGAAATACAAGAGTGCACATCCCAAGAAATATCCAAGGTGAGATATTAATTCATTGAAAAAATACATTAACTGTGAGTTGATGTCACATACTCGTAAATTCTTCAATGTGCAGGACGTTATGTGTTACTTATACACCTGGAACATCTGGTAGTTATGGGAATAGCGCACCTTTACTCAGGCTTTGAACAAACGGGGTCAGGTGTAAATATAAGAGAAAGATCCCATAATCTGATCATTTCAGTTACTGTTGTAAAAGGCACAAACTGATTTATTGACAACTGTACGATTGTAATTATACCAATTTCTTGATATAGTGTTGAATTGTGCTGGCCAATCAAAGCATTTTGCCATCAACAGTTTTACTCGCAGAGTTTGGAGACATATCAACAGGTTTGATGACCGTATGTGCGACTGAGCTGATAGGGATTTGGACCATTTTTGTCAGCAAGACCGTCTCTTGAAATTTGATGAGTTGTGACAAATACCGTTTCTCGCAATGGTGTTTTCATGCCAATATTTAAAGGTATAGCGATATTACAATGAGAAATAGGTCAGCTTTACTCGCTTTCTTTGTTCCGATACGGTGACCCGGTGACTACATTTTGTTATTCGTCTTTGTCTGAAATCACAAATGGCACAGCAGCCAGTAGAACGTAGTAGTAGTCAAAACAGCTTCTCCGGGTCACGGTTTTAGAAGCTTGCCCTTGAAAGCTGTGATGTATTTAGAACCAGACCTGCAACACACTGCAAAGGGCGGAGTCTCTTTGTTACCAATGTTGGTGTACGGCTCGGAGACCTTGGTATAATGGGGCACAGGACGGACTGTGAAAAGAACCATTGTTATCTTTTTTCAGCGTCACACTTCTAAAACGGCATGTTTAAATTAAAACTACTTTCAGAGTATTTATCGAAAGCTCAAAGTAAACATTTCTTTTCCATTTTTTTCGTAAATAAAGGAAACATTCTGCCATTTTATCTTGAAATATAACATGGTGACACCTGGTCGACTTTTTAAAATATTTTTTTCTCTAAATAGCTTCATGTATTGAATTCCTCATCGTGAAAGTTTCCACAAAATGACAATGTTACTTTTTTTACAATGACGACATTTTCTTGCATTTCTACATGCCCTTTGATATAGTTTGCTCACTCCGGGCTACCCATGCATAGTCCTCTACCTTTATCGAAAGGCTTAGATATCAATATTTGCTAAAACGTCTATGAATGCAATTTGTGCAATAAAATTTTACAATATTTATAAAAAAATGTACAGAAAATTGAAATTCTCGATTTAAATTTGATTTTGCCTGATTAACTTGCTGATGTAGAATATGTGATATATATGTGCAAAGACGTCAACATAAAACATGTTTTTAATAATTCTTATTCAAATGGTCACTGTAGAGGATGTCCAATGGCATAAAATAAGATTTTCTTCATTCATTCATTCATTCATTCATTCATTCATTCATTCATTCATTCATTCATTCATTCATTCATTCATTCATTCATTCGCTCACTCTTCCTCTCTCTCTCCCCTCCCCTCTCTCTCTGTCTCTTTATTTTTCATAACAGAACGTTCTAAAAATTACAAAGTCATCATTTATGCTGTTAAGTTTACTAAATGCGCATGAACTATGTTTGTGAGTGTTACGGTGAAATTCTTATTTCATATTAAGAGTTCCAAACACTAAATATTACAGATATCAACCAACGTTTGAGAGAAGATGACTGGCATTGATCCGCTACGTAAGCTGTTTCGCCAGATATCGAAACAATTGACCAAGAGTGAAGTATCGGATTTGAAAGAATGCATAACAACCGATCAAATTTCTGCCTCGACATTGGAATCACTCGACAAAGCCAGTGCCATCTTCATAGAGTTACAGAATAAAGGCCTGATAAAACACAATGATCTTCAACTTCTAAAAGATCTGTTGTCAGAAATTCAGCGACACCCTCTTGTTGAAACTGTTGAACGGTTCGAACGTGAAAGAAAGACAGAACGTCACCAATTTGGAGGTGAGTGGTTGACCCACATGTGAAGTAAAATCGTTTTTCAGTACCAACACACAATTGAATCTCCAATGTGGGATTTCAGATACACAGTGAGGTTGAACATGTTGTATGTCGAATAATCTATAGAGAGGATTTTGATATCTGAAACAAACATTATAGCCAATAAAAATCATCTCAGATTTTCCGCATTGTGAGACCGAGGTGATAAGCTAAAATTTGCTAATGTTCAATATGCTGCGGTTGGATTCTTTACATCATTCACTAATACATAGAGAATTTCTGTACATATTTGGTGTTCCACATTTCACAAAGGAAACGGTATAAGTGAGTGGGTAAAATACGAAAATTTCACATTTTAATTAGGTAGAACGCGCCTCAAAGACAGTCGGACTCTCAACTTTTACAATATTATTTGGCCTACCACTTGTTTGGGCTCATTTTGAAGCTTATGGAATAAATAGAATTTTTCGTCGGCTTAGATTTGTAAAAAGTGGGATTTTTTAAACACAGGGATGACGTCATTTTGAATTTCAAAATTCAGTAACAAACATTACGTCATTCGCTTCTCTAGCACCAAACTTTGCACGGTGACCCCCGATTTTCAGTCTTAATTTTGAGATAGGATGGTTGAAAGTTTTCATGAGAAAAATTAGACCAAAAGTTAAAGTCTTTATTTTAAAGGCGCGAACTACCTTAATAGAAAGTGAGCAGGTCCCCAGTGAACCAATCAGTGACTTCGAAACAACTCTTGAAAGAATGATAAACTTACGTCTATAATAAAAGCAACAACAAAAAATAAGGAATATAAAAAAACATCATTTGTTCATTCCCCCGTTTTGGAGAGTACAATTTCTTCAATTTTTAGAGATTGACGTCATCTGTCTGTGACTATATATGGTTACGTTTTTCCTGTGTACGTTACAACTGTCACTCACGTCAATTTCGCTTTCGAACATCCCCTACTGAAAAGTCAATCGTGGTATGATCATAGACCCTAGAGCGTCTATGGCATGACGGACATGTCACGTGTCCCAAACATGAATGGATACTGTTAATAAATCATTTGAAAGAACGATAAACGAATCTCTAAACTGAAAATACGAAGGAATTCTATGACACAAAACTCTTTTTCTACTTCCTTACAAAACCAGTGAAGAATGTAATGACGTCATCAAGTGACTTTTCTTTTTTATCAATAGATTAGTAAACTATGTGGTTTTTTTTCCATTTGTAGGTACAAGTCGCAAAAGACGTAATGATGATGATGACGATTCTGACGATGATCGATGCCGATCAACCCCTAACAAAAAACTTCACAGGTATGGACTATCCTCTTTAATATGTACATATATTAATAATTATAAACTTCCATTATGTTTTTCACTAGTCTTGCCTGTAAATGGAAAGGAAAATATTAAAAAATATGGATATATTTTGGTATGTTTTTAATCATAATGTATGCAGGTACTGGATGGTTCCAATGACATAGCACAATTGTGATACCGTATTAATCCATTTTCACCTCCGTCGTCAACTTATATTTCAGACGTATTTATGATAATCCCTTCAACGTTTCTGTCTCTGCAGATTTTATGAAACTCTGCTGCCAGTATGGGCACATAAGGTCAAGGATGAGAATCCGTGAGCAACGTTGTGACGCTTGTCGCCCGACAAGTTATAACGGCTAATATTACAGGGTTATCTGTTGTTTATCACGGCTTGTTTCGGAGTAACAGTACTCAGAGAGTAGAAGGACTGCATATAGCTATAACAATGGGAATCATGACACTGTGTATTTATGGGAAACTAAGCTTATAATCGCGTAGCGATTAATGGACACATACTGCTGAAAATGGAACACATCAAGAAACGACGTGCAATCTTTGTTTGTTTGTTTGTTTGTTTGTTTTTCCCCTCGAACAAATGTGCTTAAGACGTTGATTTCTGAAGGACAAACTTCAGCAATACTGATCTATGTGGAACGGTTCTCCTGCCTTTCAAAACCGTTATATGCAGTCATCTCTCTCTCTCTCTCTCTCTCTCTCTCTCTCTCTCTCAACGAATAATACAATATCCGTGGCATTATTTTTAGTAAACCAACACTATACATACCGTACAGCAATCGGATAAAGAAAATGTCAAACTTCAGTCGCCAACGAAAACAAATAAATCAGATACTGATTGAAGGGTGCGTATGGAGATATTCAACATCTACGGTAAAGTTTGCATATGTTAGTGTTCTGCCCAAGAATCCTTGGATATTACATTCCAACAATACTAAATGTTCGAGTTTCTCTCCCTTTGTGTGAAATGATTACTTGTTATGTGTACGTGTTCATTGAATTAGGAAATAAAGAAAATTAAAAAAAGAAAAGAAAATAAGCACATGTGCTTTTTGTTTGGACTTAGTGTACAGCTGAGAATGTTTAGAAAGTAATGTATCTTGACTATTAGGACTCACACAATAATGGTCTAACCAACTGTAAAAAGTAATATGAAGATCTTGAAGTTTTCTGCGCTGATATGAGAGTTGGACAGTTGGATAGAGTCTATATCACAGTCGACCATGTTAGATTCGTTTCATTTGTACATATTCCATCTACCCAAATAATCCAAATAGATAACTATAGTAATGTATATTTTAAGAGATATAAGAAAGCGAAAACTTAATAAAAACGTGTAAATGACAGGGGCACACTGTACCTTGCATCTGGAGATAATATTTTCATCAAATCTACGCTAATTTGCATTCGCTGGCTCGCTGTTTACACAACCGCTCGCCCAGCTGTCTATTCATCTGCCTGAGTGTCTGGCGTGTCTGTCTGTCGGTCCATCCGTCTATAAATCTGTCTCACCACTTTAAACAGCTACAGGTAGATATGAATACAATTGCTTACCTACCTTTTAGCATTGTCGCAGTAGGCCAACTATTGAAAATACGTGACTTTCCGGTTACCCAACCTATCCTACGAAAAATCTTGCGACCGTAAACCGTTTTCCACATTTTTAAGAACCACGCATAGTTTTGCCAACTTGTACTGTTTTTGAAGGGTCGAACCACATTCTAAATAAAAATAAAAAAAGTTCTCGACCACCTGACCCTATTCCTTGAAGGATTGTTAACGGAAACAGGTATCTTTTGGCCTTCCGTGACTTCACTGCAGAAGTTCACACGGTTTTATTAGTACCAGAAAATCTATTTTTTGTATAATGACACAGATAAATTCAATGGTAGATACGGGGACATGTTTTAAAAGTATGAAACAACTGTTACGCAAATGATGCGTGGCAGTATTCCTAACTTTGATTTTATGCGGTAGCTTCACTGAGTTGTCATTGATTTTGACACTTCAGGGCCATGTTTGACGGGTGTAACATGCTAGCAGGGTCCGCTTACCCATTCCGGACACCTGGTACCGCCATTTATGATTGCATTCGTGGTTCAAGATGGTCCTTCATTATGTTGTAAATATGTTAGTTATGATAGTTTATACTCAAGGACCTGGTAATTTTTTACCCTGTATGATTTGGATTATGTTGCTTTTGTTTTGACATCATATTGCAATTTGAAGCTGTTCCGAAGGTCAGGTCAAGATGCATTAATACTAAAATAAACGCTACATCAGTGAAATGAGAGCAAAGATTTCTAAGATATGAAAATGTTGAAAAACGAGATAAATAACAAAAAGAGTTTGGTACATTTCGGAACAGGATCCGTTGCAAGGCAATGTAAAGTGCAGCAAAAATGTACTGGATAGCGTGGATGGTTGAAGGGAGCTTGGAAGGAGTCGAACCCTCATAACCCTATTCCCGCAATAGATCCTTTACCGTTAAGGTACAAGCTGAAGTAACCATCCAACATGGCCAGCACGACAGGTGAAAGTGAATTACCATACATAAATCTCCAGCTCGTAAAACTGATGCAAATAACGAGGGATATTGTGCAATGGGTTGCAAGACCTACCGCAAGAGGGCGTTCTTTCACTACGTAATTGCTCTCTATTTTTCGCGATGTTGCCTCCGACGGCACTGTGGTACACTAGTACTCAACTGAAACGAAGATAAGCGCCGTGGATTTCAGACGCAGTGGAGAAAAAATTGTTGGTTCAAGGTAGAACGCGGCTCGAGGACAGATATTCGGACTCTCAAACTTTTACAATTCTTTTCTGATATACCACTTTTGGGGTTCATGCAAAAGCTCTGTGGTGTAAGAAAACTTTTCACCGGCTTAGTTTTTCGAAATTTGAAAATTTTATTTTTCCCCATAGAGTTAACAAAGGGATGGCGGCCATTTTGAAATTCAACTATCCCTAAATCTTGAGTTATTTGTTACTCTAGTACCACAGCAAATATTTTACTTTTAGTACTGGATAAACAACGCATCGGAGGGAAACCACGTGTGCTCATGTCTCTGTTATTGAGACTGCGGGATTTGTTTTCAAGGCCTATCGGATTACGCAGACATCAATTTTCTTTGCGTACTTCAAAGTAATTATGCATGAAATATGCAGAATTTTGCGTCAAACGAAGCTCTGGGCATGGCTTTGCATAGCTTACTTGAAAGAAAGTAGAGAGATATAGTAAGTTAAAAAAGGTATTTTATTGCACATGTGAAAGCAGAAAACATACAAAACTCTTCAAATGGTCGGACATGGGCTGTCAACATCGCACTGCGATGGTTCGGTACAACTGTGCTTACTCTCTAAGTCAGTGTAGTGAAGGGAAAAATAATGTCGGGTAACGGACATGTAAATGGAAATAATAAAAAAAATGGAAAAAACTGCAAAATGTACTGGATTGCGTCGGTGGAAGGGTAGGTGCTTGGAAGGAGTCGAACCTTCATAATCTACGTGCAGATAGAACCTTTTTCCGTTAAGGTACAAGCGATGTATCCACCCTACTTAGCCAGCACGGCTGTAAGTCATCAATTATTCTGTTGTAAATGGTCCTCAAAGTGATGCAACAGCCTGGGTAAGTTGTGACATGAAAGACGGTTCCTGCCACTAGATGGCGCACTTCGATTTGAAAGGTTATCACATGCGCTGGCAGTCGACTTCACGCGTTGACGTTGATGTTGTTTTGGTTCTAGTATAAAAAACAAGTACAGTTTGTCCCTGTTTTCGTAAAGTGTGATCAAATACGTGTACAAATTGTAGTGTTAGCACTGTACACAGTGCGCACTGTGTACAGCGTGCAATGTTAGTGTTGACAAATGGATATATACCAAGACTGAAAGAGCCGTCGCTCGACGACGCTCCCTAGGCCCTACGCTCATCCTGGAGCGACGGATATTTCAGTCTAATGTATACCCTACACAATTACTGATCAAGAGTGCGTTTAACAACATTGGTAGTTTCACATTATTGGTAGATGGTTAGAAGAAAGAAAATTTTATAGACAGAACAAAAATGGCGGTATGGCTGATTGAGCTCAAACTCAAGTGCAACCTAATACAGAGTAACATGCCGGTGATCGAATGCCGCGTGCAGGATTCAGAACAATGGTTTCGAAATACCGTTGATAGACTTGTAAGTGAAAAACTGCTCCGATGCATACTACGTTTCAGAAAAACCTCTAGTGTGCATATAAACCTTAAGTTACCTGAGTGTGCATATTGAAGTTAAATGATATTACGAGGATAATTTTTTTTAATATTTGTATGTAAACATGTACGCGTTGTTCACGTATTTACATACAAATGCATATTAACATTGACGTGCGTACCGAGGCATCACTGGATAAATTCTCATGTGCATGTGCCGTTGGACAAAAAGTGCCACATCGCTGGGAAAACGTTTCCCTACCATTCGTATAGCCGGGCATGGCCCTTTCACATCGCGCTTAGATCGTTCTGTATAATCACGTTTGCTTCCTTAGTCTACGCAATCAGGGCACGTATCTCTTGAAATTATAAAAACGTCGAAGAAAGGAAGTCAAGAGGAAGAGAACTTTAGGAAGAATAACAAAAAGAGCCAGACGCAATCAGGGGACGTATCTCTTGAAATTATAAAAAACGTCGAAGAAAGGAAATCGAGGGGAAGAGAACTTTAGGAAGAATAACAAAAAGAGCTAGCTGAACAGGGAGAGAAAGAAAAAAAAAACAAAGGGGAAAATTGCAAAATGTACTGGATTGCGTCGGTGGTAAGGGGTTAGCCTGGAAGGAGTCGAACCTTCATAGTCTATGTGCATGTAGAACCTTTTCCGTTTAAGGTACAAGCCGAAGTAACCACCGACTTAGCCAGTACGAAGGATTGTCGTAAAATAACTGACTATAAACCAACCGATAAAATCTGACGCAAGCTTGTGAAATTGATTCCTGGATCGCACCGCGAGATGGCGCACTTCAAAATAACGATGTCACCTGATCATCAAACTGGCCCAAGCGCCGACCATTCCTAGTCTTCTTGTAGGTCAATGAACTCACTCTCCAGCTTGAGTGAAACTGGAGTTTTAATATTAAGTATGGCCAAGGCCAACATGCTGTTGCACTCGAAATGTAGACATTCAGATTATAGTACAACGTCTCATCAGCACCTTATGAAAGTCCACTTGCCCGCTTAATAGAGTTGGGGTTCAGTACTTCTTCCAGGATACTCTCCCTATATGCTTGCCTGCCTGTCGCTACAGATTTGTCTTAAAATCACAGATAGGCTCAGCTCTACGATCGTTTGAGTCGCCATTTCAAGTTTTGCCAATTTAGGGCGCTGTTTTATATTTTAGATTATAAGTCTTCGCTTTGCAATTTCAGTAGTTGTGTTTAACCGTGGACCAGTAGTCAAGTGTTGTTTCAGTTCAAAACCATGCTTTCAAGAGGAATAACATTCATGGTTTAAGGTAGTTCGCGCCTCGGAAATGAATATAGGCCTAATCTTTTGCTCAAACTTCCCTCAAGTAAACTTTCATCGATTCTCTTTCAAAATCAAGAATACAAATAGGGGGGTCACACAGCCAATTTTGGTACTAGAGAAGCAAATTACCTAATATCTACAGCTGCTTGAAATTCAAAATTGCTCAGCCTGCTATCACTGTGTTATCTCTACGGGGAAAAAATCCCGAAATTCAAAAAATAAGGCGGTGAAAACTTTATTTACTTTATGAGCTTCAAATTGAGCTCTAACACTGTGGAGAGTCCAAAACAATGTTGTAACAGTTTCAGAATCCGAATATCTGTCCCGAGACGCATTTGACCTTAAGTCTCTCTAAGTATACGTCTCCCAATAGGCTTTCTACGTCAAGTGTGTCAGAATAATCTATAATTATTGGAGATTATAAAATGTTACTATTACACCATTGCTGAAATTTTGTTACTTATATGAAGTTCATCCATTACTCACTTGAACGTCAGAATAGGTCTCTGCGTGATCAACATTTTTTGGCATCAAAAATGCAATGCAGGTAATTCGTGCGTGAAGAATTGTGTTGTCACTATACCATCCAGTACCGACAACAGGATATTTCAACGATTAATCTTACATCTATTTTTAAACGTTGACCGTTCCGCCGGAACTCAGGACAGGAAACAAGGAAAGCACAACTACCATTAGCGGTGGGCAACTCAGAGGCAGCGGAGACAAATAGAATGGTTCTTGTATTAATGATATAATGCATGGTGAATACATTATTTATACTTGGCACAATCAAAGTGGACTCGTTAATAATGTACACTAGCTAGTTGGCCGCAGTAACGTCTCAACAAGTTTGGTTCGACCTTGTTCTTTAAAGTCTCAAGATTTGACTATGTAAAAGACTTCCGTTGAATTTAGTAAGAAAAGTCCATCTCAAACTTTCCATAATGTCTGGAAATGTTTTCAGCGTTAAATCCAGCTTAAGTTTCCAAGACAAGAAATTGACCTTTTTAATCTAACAATTCTCTGGTGGTTAATAAGCTCAGAACTCCCCTAAATTATACATTTTCTGAAAGCCTAGATATAGGGGAATAATTTGGTAACCACAGTGTCAAAATTGTTTACATAACTATCACATGACAGGTAATTTGCATAACCTTTCAAAAATCGGTTTTCCCTATGTTTTGTCTCAATACTTCAAAATATCTGACTCAAACTTGCTGGAATACAAGCTGTTACAACGTTCTTCTAAAGAGTGTCTCAGATTTTTATATCTTGCTTAGTTTATTTTGAGCACAATTTTAAAGAAATTAACTGGGGTTAAATTCGCTGCTCTGGAAGTTTTTTCTGGCATTAAAATTGTTTAAGAAGGTTTAAAAGAATTCTGAGACACTTTTTTAAAGATCCCTGGGACAGCTTTCACTCACACAAATTTCAGCCATATATCTCAAACCATTGAAACAAAACATAGGGAAAACCTATTCTTGAAAGGTTATGCAAATTACCTATCACGTGATAGTTATGTAAACTATGGTGACATTATGGTAACAAAAACGTTCCTCTATATCTAGGCTTTCGGAAAATATATAATTTACGGGGGTTCTGAGCTTATTGACCAATAGAGAATCGTTAGCTTTGAAAGTTCGATTTCTTGTCTTGGAACTTTAACGCAAGTAAGATAAGGGAGGGTTCACTGTAGAAAACACAGCGGACTCTATTATTTTAAGGGATATGGTAAGACTTGACTGAAATTTAATTGTCAGTTTGGCTGGGCTTCGCATGCCCTGGTCATCATACACTTTCGTAAGTTTTGCTTAATAAATGAAACTGCGCGGTAGATAATACGTAGGCCTGCTGTGATAACTCGTACAACACTGTACGACAAGGGCATTCTACGGTATTTGTATTGATCCGAATGACTCAGGATTCCCGATGGTGAATGGAAATACAACAGCGTAGAGCTATTGAGCTATCCTTCGTGACCTTCGAACCCCTAACATCCTAATAAATGCTTGCGTATTTTTTCACGTGATCAAAGGGATTTTTTTTCAACGTGTTGGCAAGAAATATCAGGGAATAATTTGAATGAGGAACAACGTTTTACGTCATGCCTCCGAATTGAATTTTACTGTAAATATTTGAATGGTAGGTTCTGAACCTCCCGAATACCCAAAAGAGTGTTTTTTATTGCACAGGTGCTGTGAGTTAATCGCTGTCATGACCACATTAGCATTTGAAACATTGAAGTATTTGCAGTGCTAAAATGGTCTGAAAAGAATTGACAAAGTTTAACATTAACTGTCTAAGTTTCCCCAACCAATATTCAAAACGAAAAATACGAAAACAAAGACCTGCCACGCGAGTTCATAAAATATATAAAACTTTGTCCACCTGTGTTTGCTTATGTGTTTATTGACTAGCTGCAGGTTGTAAAACGTGCGACTAACGTGCTCTCGCGTCGACCTCGAGGTGAAAATGTCACCTCCCACAAAGGCCGCACAATACACCGTCTCATACAAATTGAATTTGCCAGACCGTATAGCCACCATATTGATCTCTCCGTTAAGCCTAATGTACACAGTACAGGGATTTAGATGCAAAAATAAAGACAAAGTTCAAAATTGGAATAACAGGGTTATTTACTCGGGTGTTGATGGCCTAAGGCCACTCGACTTTATCAAGTCATAAACTGGGTACTGTCGATATGTTTAACTTTTTCAGAGGACCTGTAAACTCCTGCGCAACAAAATTTGATACGTTTCTGATAGTTGCCGTGAGCAAAATTTTGATGCGATTTCCCGGCAATATCCCGACATGTTTTGGTAAACATTCAGAGGTGATAATTCTTCAACTTGTCGCTAAGGGAAAGCTCCATTAGTTAAACTTTAGTGAGATTCCGTTGTTTCTATTCTGCTCTCGAAATACAGTTTCTTGTTCTGCCCCCAAACTATAGTAACCAAATGCCTCATGTTCGTCTTGCCAGCACTACTACAACCATTTGTAATTTTGTTGTCATCTGTGAAATGTACTCCACTCTGTGATTCGTCGACAATCCATTGCATGGTCAATTTGCTGTGTCAGTCAGACCAATATTTGGTATTTCAACACACTCTAGTGAAGACAGTATACTTGATTTCAAGAATAAGAAACGAAAATATGATTAAAATTTGAAGTAACTGTCCCTATACTGGCATATCAACGTGAAGAGACCAGTGCAGTTTTGTTTCACGTATAATATATGGTGAGCATGTATTACTATGATAGCGAAAAAAGTTGCCTTGAGTGTCGGTTTGTTTGTAGAAACGCATAATTTGTATGCTCAATGTAAAAATCATAGTCAATTTAGGTAGTCACAAATGGAATTTCATTAATTATATGGTGAACATCATAATTGACCTCTGTTTTCTGTCTGTAGCAAAATTTGCCGCATCTATTTCATGTCGGTTCAATCTATTTTATCAGCGTTACCAACCAGAAAGGACTCGAAGAACGAGTGCTCACTTCAAGTTTAATCTCTTGTTAATCTGATAGTTTATAAATCTTTATGCCAAGGTCAATGGTAAAATGACCAAAAACATTACACTTTTGGATTGCAATCGAATGTAAATCACTCATCAATGACAGCATTCTACGTGCCGAGATATGAGTGTATACCCGTTTACTTTAGATTAGACTCAAAATGATGGACGTGCAAAGTCTGTAGCAAGACCTAACCGAAACTCAAGTCCGAAAATATGCACTTCCTATTATATATCGTGAAATTGTTTTTATTCTTTATCATTTTGGAGTGTGCGATCGAAGAAAGTGTAAAATTGTGCTCACCGTCCAAGACTTTGTTATCATGCGGATTTTGTTTATGGTTAACGGATTTAAAATAGGCAAAGCTACCGAAAATGCTCACTATTTGGTCTTATCGTCGACTTTTGTCATTCCGGTGCATGGTTATATCGACCAGTGTTTATATTTCACAGCTTGACCACTTACAAAGCTTAAAAAATCTATAAACATCTTTAAAAGACACTTATCAAACACCTGTGCGGACGACGAGAGTGCCCACGTGTTGTCGCTTTCTCAGTTCGCCTCGTTTTCCGGAACGAAACGAACCTTTGTGAATAGCGATGGCATCATGCCATTAAATTCTTAGCAATGGACATGTTCATTGACATGTGCGCTCTTTCTAAATATGGAAGCTTTTTGAAATTGAAATCAAAGACCGTGTCTGAAAATTTTTAGCGTGAAAATGAATTGGTTTGTTGTAGGGTGTTTGCTTATAATTAACGAAATTCTTCAGAATACTGCAGTGTAAAGAACACTTCAAGTTCTGTTGCATTTCTGCTGGTATACTGTAATTGCCACCCTAAGTTAATAAGTTAATAGTCGGTGAAATACACAAAAGAACATAATCATTGATGGCCAATGTGAACAACATAGTTTAAAACAAAACTTACAATGCGACCCGTGGTAGTTTTGTAAAAGTGTAAAAATACATTATACAGTAGGGATAAACATTACTTATTGCATGTTGAGTAGTTCATTTCTTACAAAACAAATGCATTTACAGCATATTTAGATTTTGTGGTTCGATACAACAGTTTAAATAGTATTGCCATTCGACCAATCAAAACTTATTATCTTCTCTAATAAAAGTGCCTGTGTGCATTATGAACGGCGGCCTGCTATTGGTCACTGTTTGGGGACGACATGGCACTTCTTTCACTATCGTCACTTTTCACAGACATTTGATAATTATTGCCAAAATCTGGATTTTCTCCGTCCATATCATCGTCGTTGCCTTGGTTGTCACGGCAATCGTCGCTCACGGCAGCATTGTTTACACGCACAACGATTCGCGCATTGTTATTCCCGTTGTTTGTGTCGTTTGCGTTTTCTGTATCCGCTTGGGCCTTTCGCCCCAATTCTAACAGTTCCTCCTCGGGGTAATAAACACTGCCCGCCGTTGGCAGAAACACGTCCACGTACGCCTTTTTAACTTTCGTCTTCTTCCCTTCTTCCTTTGTCCTTTCCTCGACCACATGTTTTACCGTCACTCTACCCTGTCTGTTGGGAATCACGATCGGAGGTATCTTACGCTTGCGCAGTAAGTCGTGCTTTTCCCTGCTCCTGTCCCGGTCCAGCGCTCCCAGGTGCAACTCGGGAAATTTGAAAAAGCGAAATTTTTGCGCGGTAACAAAAAACCCGGTCTTATGAGCAAAGTCGTCCGAGTTTCTGATATCGTTATGGCCGTCTCTCGTCGGGTCGTACACAATATTTCCCGCCCTGTCGCTTATCATCCCGTTCCGTTGGGTCACCACAGACGTCAAACGCGGTGAGATGCTCAACCCCTTGCATAGATTCCTCGATGTTTGTAAAATTCCCTGTTCCCGCCATTCCTTTGATTTCTGCTTCTCGTTTCCATTATCGTTTCCTTGACAACCGTCCGATATCAAAACTGGGTTCAAGTTGTGCGCACCTTCCAACGCTTCTAAGAAATAGTTATTATGACGGAGAAGCCAGGCATCGCGGTTGTTGGTATCAAGGTCATGTTTAGGGACTTGAACGTTGGACGACGGTGATACATCAATACTTTTCGAAGTTGAAGTCCTCGGAAAAGGCACTCGTATATCGCTCTTGTTCCGTACAATACCGCCTATTATGGCCTGTTCTCCTTTTGTCAGCGTCGTCTTTTCACGCACGAACATTCGGCCAGTCACTGACCTGGCGTCGAAGTGGGGACCATCGATTCGCCTCGCGGAGCCGTCTTCGTCGACGCTGTTTGCCCTGCCCCGCATATCGCTGAAACTGCAGTCGACGAGGCTCGACGGGTCACTCCAGTCGCAGAAGCTAGCTACGGTGACATTTGCAGCTGTCCTGGGCCTTTGGGTGGGCGTCGCCGACCGCCTTGGCGTCCCCGGTCGACGTGAGGTGGCAGGTCGAGTACGGAAAGTCAAGTCGCACCCGCACGCAGTCGTTGATCCTTGTAAATCTGTTGCAGCTTGCAATTGCGGAGTTTCAAATCTGTGCAACGTCTCGGCTTCCAGAGTTAGCGATCGACTTGACAACGACGATTTTGACCTTTGTCGTGGCCTTTGTACCGTTGGAGTTCTCGGTCGATCGGTAAACTGTTCGCTATCAACTGATGGCTCCACACTTAGTGCTCGCCGATGAGTTGCTTCACCGTTTTTAACTCGACGGACCGTTGATTTATTGTTGAGTGCACTACTCGTCAAACGTTGTGTACCGCCACTCGACGACACGTAGCCACCGAAGGCACAGCACGGCGCAGCTTCAATATTCTGACGCATTTCCTGGCCTGAAATATAAAAGTAAAAACACACCTGCTCAACTGCTCGTGTTACCATGGACACCGCCCCAACAATAAAACAACCGAAGTGTTCAAACTGCATTTGTAGACAGAACAGTTGTCAATTTTTCGAAGTCAACAGCGTGATCGAACTGACCCGCTCGTTCAAACTACATAACTGCAAAACAGGTTGACTGCACTGGCGTAGTATATTATATCTGAGTACAAACGTCAAATATCTCCGTAGTCCGTTGTGACCTATAGCCTGCAACGCTCTGCTGGTATGTCGCACAACCATTTAACTTGACCAATAGAAGAGAAAATTCCCGCAAACACTTGTCTACAGAAATCTCACTTTCTAATAAATATACCCTGTCAAGGAGAATTTTCAATCACACCATCCAAAAATAGCGATGCCAATGTCTTTACGTGATTAAATCTATGTGAAGCAAATTCACGGGGAGGATACATCTTACATTCGTACGGGAGCGCATTGTTTGGCGCTCTTTGGTCGGACGCACCTGACAACCAAAGTTTTTGTCAGGAAATTTGGAGGATTTATGTCGATTTCACACCTGATCCATACAGTCTCACTGCCAACACTTGTCGCTGCCCGATTCATTGTGTTTCAGCTCTACAAAACAAACGTGCGCACTTAATAATAACACAGACGTCAGCCATCAAATATTTTATTCAGCGAGAGAGCGTGAGTGTGTACTCTAATTGAATTCAAAAGTATATAGAGTATTTTAGAGAGAGAGAGAGAGAGAGAGAGAGAGAGAGAGAGAGAGAGAGAGAGAGAGAGAGATTGACAGGAATAAGAGAGAGTCTGAGAAGAGACACAAAGGCAAGATAGATGGAGACACGCATAAGGAGAGGCGGACCGAAAGATGAAATGTTGAAACGACAAGATCGTCGCACGGAGGCCTTGTCAGAGAGAGGCATAGCCTGACAGACAAACAGACAGACAGACATAGAGTACATATTCATATGGCGTTAAACGTTCAGTCCAACTGAGAGAAAATCTTGTGAACGCTAAATGATGTCACAAGGTTAGACTATAAGTTCTGAAGGTTTATTTATAGTACAGATGATTACAATCAATGTAATTTCCGCAGAAATATGCGCTTTCCTATAACGATGGAATTATTGCTTATAGCTCTATACCAATGACAATGTGGCACGTTGCCAACACGTGAGTTTCGACGAAGAAAATTAAAAAAAAAGAGGGAAAATGAAGCATCATAGGTGGCGATCTACAAGGACCTTGAAGTCCAATTTTTACATCATGTTAGAGACATGATTCAAGTTGTCTTTTGGTTTACATTTATTTTCGTTGCTTTTTGGGGCAGTTCGTTTTCTCAGTTTCGTTAGCTAAGCATTCAGTGTTGCAGAGGCTAATGTTAATCCAGACGACCTTCAAGGATTAGGAGGGCGTACCGATGCATCTTGGGTATTGTTTTCTCAATGCTTTTGACAGAAATGTCCGAGATTCATTAAGAACTTCATCCCTGAGTTTTGTTCATTTTGATAATGAACAAGTTTATATCAATATCACTATGATTAAAACGCATAGTTATGCACAAAGTTGTTGATGCTGCTTCAACACTAGCTTGACTCAAGATCACAAAAACCTGGAATAAAAAAAATGGGCGTGACGCTGTTTTTCTCTCCAATGATATGAAGAAGACAGCATTAGGTAGAAATCTACCAACTCACACGCAATAGCAAATAGTTTTTGAAGCAAAAATCGATATACTTAATCAAATATGCTTGTGACGAGACGACATCAAAGTACTACAGCAATTTAAATGCAAGCACTTTACTTCAAGTCACATGTAACTACTATATTGTCTATAAAAAGACAATCGTAAAAAACGATCATTCACAACGTTCGTGTACAACATTTCCGGTCGCTGTATGAACCTCGCCACGATGATGTATCGATCCCTCTACCGATGTCCTTGTGGTCGTTTTATTATTAGAGTTGTGTACAGAGAGTAATATCCTTCTGTACATTTTAATGTCGGTTTTATGATACAAAAAATAAGAAACGCACGGATATTGGAAATTGGCTTGCTTCTAACGGCTGTATTAAAGTAGTGTTCTTTAAATGGAGGTCGTGACACCACTTTTTGTTTGAACAAATGGATTGTAAAATATCGAATAATATTAGTGAAATTGCTTGTCTACCTAAATTATCCCAACAAGCCCAGCAATATAAATACTAATTTATGTGACATCGGAACAAGTGTTTTATATCTTCTGTCCATTATCGACTTCTCTTTTTACGTATGCGACTGTCCATTTGAAATTTCGATAAATTTAAAGCTAGTGAATTTACACGCTAAACTAATTTCAAGGGTGAGTAATACTTTATAGTGATAAGCTTATTGTCGACAAATACTGATTTTAACTGAACGAACTCAGATCGACCAGGTACATGATTGTGATAGTTTTGTTAAAACGCCCGCGTGTGCCAGGAAAAGTCAACGCGTACCGAAAGTCACAATACAGCGTCAATGTCTGATGCAGAACAGATCGCTGCGAGGCTAGCTTATGTACACCCATCTACCGACCCACCCTCCAACGCCTCATATGCATAAATTCATAAATACTACATGTACAGATGCTGAGATAAATACATGGGTACCTTCACCTACCTACCCACACAAACACATACATACATACATACATACATACATACATACATACATACATACATACATACATACATGCATGCATGCATGCATGCATGCATGCATGCATGCATACATATATACATACATACATACATACATACATACATACATACATACATACATACATACATACATACATACATACATATTTGTTCAAAGATTGTCCTAAGAGCTTTCAAGATGAAACAACTACTTTGAAATCTCCAAATCACCGGTGGGTATTATCTACTCAAGTGCCATTAGCAGGCGTTTTAAGGAAACTCTCTTTTTATTTCATTTAGAATACTTCCATTTGCTGTGAACATAATGGCGGGTGGATTTAGAGAAATTTTAAGTAGGACCTTCTTTAGCTACCTGCTCCTGGCACGTTGTAAGTATAATTGTTGGCTATTTTCACGAAATTTAGCTTGAGTCGTTGACTTTTTCATGGCTGACCCGTTTCTTTCTGGCGACCGTTACTTAGCGTCCGAGTCAAAACATAATCGGCAATCGCGGGGATCTCAAAGGGTCTGTAGAACCCATCGTCCAATCCGATCACCACCAGCAAAAATCGAGTTTCGTATTTTCTTCACTCAACGCCGGTAAAGAAACATAGCAAATTTAACGTCACAACCCTCCAGTTTTAAAATAAGATTATTGTCATTTAATCAAATTGGCTAAAATCTTAATCCATATTTTAGCCAGAGAAGGCACCCAACGAGCCATTTCGCTCCGATTGGGTGAGGCTATTGGCTAGAACGTTTGAATTAATACCAGTAATTTTGTTATGTCTTACAAAATAGAGTTTCTCTTTCTACTCTGAAAAGCGTGTCGAAGTGGCTAGACTTTAACTTGTCTATACAGCCAGTTAGCGTGTTGAGTTGCATATGTTACTGTTGACAACCAAATTCCAGTCCGGAGGAGAATTTGGTAACAATAGGGCCAATACTTGGTATTTCAACACACCTAATAATGTAGAACACGCTTCGGGGACAGAAATTCTGGCTTTCAAATTTTATCAATTCTCTTCTGATCTACCACTTGCGGGGGTTCATTTTAAAGCTCTTGGTGTAAGAAAAGTTTTCAACCTCTTAGTTTTCGAAGATAGAAGTTTATTTTTTTCCATATAGTTAACACAGGGATGGCGGCCATTTAGAATTTCAAATATCGGGAAATCTTAGTAACATGTCTCTCTAGTACCAAATTTTGAGCGGTGACCCCCTGATTTTTATTCATGCTTTGGTAAGAGAATGGTTGAAAGTTTTACTGAAGAAAGTTTGAGCAAATGTTCAAGTCTTTCACAGGCGCATATTACTTTATGGGAGAAGAATAAAGATGTAGTGATTATACGACACAAAAATCCTGAAAACATTATCAAAAGTTACATTTGTTGTCCCTTCAAGTAACATGTCCTAAATGAGACGAAGCGACCAGCTTGAGTTTATTCCTGGTAGGCAGCAGTATTCACGTCCGTGACGTACTTACGACATTCTTCAAACGGAGAAATGACGATTTGACGTCCACTTATCCCCAACAACAGTGATGCATTCACCGGGTTTGTCATTCTGTTATTCCAACGTCTCCCGGTAAAAGCCGGTCGCTTTAGGACTCAATTGAACTTCTCTTCTTTGTAACACAGTGACGAGTTCCTATAAGATACGGTTGACAGTGTCTTTCAATTACAGTGCTGTCTAAAATAGACCAACAAGAACTGTGAACAGTCATGATCAGACCGTGGATGCAGCCTTGTGAAAAACTGACGATTTAACATATAAAGCTAACTTTACAGTGTTAAAGTCACGATAAATAACTTAGGCGTCGCCAAATATCAATAACATGTGTTACTTATTTTTGATGGTAATAATGTCGACACACTTACTGCCTACTTTTTTAAATTCGCGACGATATTCCCATCGTTGTAATCAAAGGTAGATTTCTGACATACTGGCAACATATGTGCAACTAGGTCTGGCAATCGTGGGAATAAAAATATCGTTATTTGCACATTTCTAAAATCACATAACATCGCCCTAATTGATTTCACATCAGAAATACGTACAGTTAAACCGAAAAGGCGATGTTATTATTTTAGGGGGCGGCAACTTCGGTGCGGGTTTTCCAAATGGCCGATAGCAGCTACGGCAGGAAACTATTAAAACCAATCTAGAGATACATGCATTTGCATGCGTGACTGTGAGATTGTACTTCACGGCGGATGTCTCTCGCTCTTTTCATCTTGTCAAAGTTTGCCAATAAATGGCTGATGGTAATGACATAATTTCAGGCATATAATCGCTGACGATATTAAACATATTTTTTTTTAACCCACTGACCTTTGTCAGTAACAAACAGTACATCATAAGATGTAATAACGGTAGTAATATCTGTCGCATACGGTTTTTTGTATTCACGACAGGTGAGTGATGTTCTTCACCTGGATGCTATCCCTTATCAACCAGATGTCTTGATGACGTCATATGACACTGTTCATTTTTCCATCAGCGAGCAGGAATTTGGATCCGGATTCGCAGTGTTGGTGAATTTTGAAGACAACGTATGTCAATTTAAACACGAAATGAATGAATGAATGAATGAATGAATGAATGAATGAATGAACGAACGAACAAACGAACGAATGAATGAATGAATGAATGAAGAAATAAAAGACAAATAAATAAATAAATAATGAAATAAATACATAAATAAATGACTGATTGGTTTTCATGAGATATGGAAGCACATGAATGGTCTATTATAGAATTCTATGGTGAGTTACGAATATAATCATCATCATCATTATCATCATCCCTTTCATACAAAATCCAACCGTTTGCATAGGGTGCAGACAGCTTTACTGGCTTAGCAAGATCAACTTAATCCCCGGCCTTTATCTGGCGCAAAGAATTGTTTTATATGCATGTCTGACGGGAAATACACGTAGATGTAATTTCTTTTACAAAATTATGAGTCACGTATCTAAACTTTAACGGGTTAGCACTGAAGGTTCATTTTTTACTAAAATGTCGGCGAGTTCAGAGTTCCAGACAAATGTTAACTATCATTTACAAATAATTTAGAAGAAAGGTCAATTGTTGCTCGACTTTCAATCAATTTGCAACATTTGTCTTGATTCCACTCCGGCCAATTTCCTTTGTTAGATTGAACACACAAATATGATGAGATGACGTCACCGCCTCGTGAATTTAAAATCATGGCTACCGTTTAGATAAATTTTTGTAATATTCAGTACTTTCTATATCTAGTTCAATCGCACACAAAATGCTCCTGAAAGTTGACAGGTGTGCGCTCTCTGCTCAAAATAGCTCACATTTGACTTCCAAAGTTTTTTTTCAAATACTTACAGCAAACCGTACAAATGTTTCCACTCCGGATGGAACTGAATTCAATGACCTGGTCGCGATTTTGCGACATCGTCTCAGGCCAAGTCACACCGGCGGGCAAACTCTGTCTCCGTAGTAATCCGTGGCCGACAAAACGCACCAGACCGAATTATACTCCACGTGCAGTGCAATCCCATATACCCCATCACGGCCCCCGGAGGGCCTGCATTCGATGACACCTCGAGTCTTGACCTGTCAACGGTGAGTTCAAAGCGTGTCCTGCCACACAATCGATGGAGTTGAAAGAATGCGTGTCATCTGCTCAAAAGACACGCATAACGGTACTCTCTCAAACGCTGTTTCACGCACACCCCATTATACTTGCAATAATGCCAGTATAGGAATGGCAAAACCATTAGGCATAAAGTCGCTGAATGCCAATTTGAGTCAAAGTTGATTAAATTTCACCCTTTGTTCCTTGATCCCTCTTTACTCTGAATTTATCACAAAGAGTTCAGATATCCGCTCCGTTGATCTGTTGATTGGCTTTGTCAATGGCCAATCAAGTCGTCACAAGCGTATTTTAATTACGCTGCTTTTTTATGTTTTCTTCAAAAGTCTTTAATACTTGAATGTTGATGGCGGAGCTTTCAGACAGACGTTGGACTTAATACACTGATTTTCTGCATGGTTTTACATGTAAAGTGGCTGATCAGCTTGTCTGACCACATGTACAGTCCCTCCAGCCTGACGCATTTAACTAATTGGCGCATATTTCTATCCCACAAAAATACCCGGCGGTGAAATGGCTTCTAGAACATTTTACATGGATATTAAACATAATGAAAGTTGAAAGGAAAGACTTTATCGCTTGTTACGAGATCACATACTCAAAGCAATGCTTAATTACAATCTTGTTCTATCCATTACTGTGTTAAAATCTATGAACGGATATACTTATTCGAAAGGAACTAGTGAGCGCTTATGAGAATATATAGGGGTTGCGTACGCATGCGCATCGCTGTTACTTTGTCAATGCAACCTGTAGACGCCTTTACAAAGACTCTTTTTATATTTTTTGCCATTATTTAGAGTACGTACTCAGGATTAAGACTGATGAAAATGTGCGGCAAGGTCACACGTAGCTTCGTGACACACAGTTTTCAAACTAGATCCTACTTTTAGCGTTATTCTTTTTCTTTATCTGAACATTGCGTAATATTGATACAATAAGAATATCCAGTACACGTGGCCATGAACTTGAGATTTTTTCTAAGTGAACATACCTGGCACGTTGAACGTAATATGTTTATGAGAATTATCATATTTTGAAAAAAGTGCTCGCTCGTATTAATATTGGTTAAACATTATTTGCCAGAGAAAACGCTTCGGTGCATATTACATTAATAATTCATTCATTTCAGATATGGCCCAAGTCGCTGAGGCCTATCGGCGAACGTAATCATGCCTTTTTAAGCAATAACCCGCCGTTATTATCTTCGCTATTTGTCTTCACTATAGCAACAAAATGACCGTCATGAGCTGCTGAGCCCGATTGCGATAAAAAGGAGAACCTCCTGTACCCTTGCAGATCACCCACGTCCTCATTGAACCAAAACAATTTCTCTTCAAAGCAGTTTTTGTTTGCAATGCACAGAAATATGGCGCATCCGATATGGTTTTGTGAGCAGAGTGCCCGGTACGGTAAGATACAGTAATCAAGATATTCTGAGAGAGAGAGAGAGAGAGAGAGAGAGAGAGAGAGAGAGAGAGAGAGAGAGAGAGAGTTGGATTGACTTGTCGCTGCATCGATGTTTGAGTTTTCTGACGAACATTTAAACTTCCCTGCAATGTTTTGACAGTATACACACACACACGCGAGCACGAAAAGCAGTAACGTATATAAAATGCGCCTCACTGTTGTTCTCTTAATGAAATAACTGGAGTGAAGAATAATAACAATTCATGATAACGCAATATGTGAACTAAAAACTACCAATATCTCACACTTCATATGAAAGATCTGGTTAATTCCGACTCTGAATAGCCACAATTAATAGCTTACCTGTTGGCATACCAAACAACACAATCTCTCCAAAGCAATCCCGAAGGTGAACTGCTTACTACGAAATAACACTATTGATTAAAATGCACAACTGCAGGCGGAGTCGTGAGGAATGGCATCGGACGAAATTACTTTCGGCGTCGAAAAGGTAGTAATTGTGACGTCTTTGTGTGATGGGGATTCGATACGTGCACGACTGGTTCGTCTTATTGTTGGCATGTCAGAAGGGGATGTCAATCGAAATGAGGGGTCAGACAGGGTCAACTAATTGCAAATTAAAATATTGAAACCATGGTATGCAATGCCAATCAAACACCTCTTCGACATGAGCGGGATACGTCCGACTGCACAACGTAATTGTGATGAGAGAGAGAGAGAGAGAGAGAGAGAGG
>LD358417.1:118262-149932 GCA_001465055.1 Ptychodera flava | reverse complement strand
GTACAGTGTTGTTCATCTTTAATGTGATACGTGACCTTACCGTGGTGTCCATATACGCAAATGCTATGAGAACTAAGACATTAATATTATCGATGACAGAGATGAAGTGACCTTTACACCATGTTCATTATTTATAATCAAAATAGCAGACGGTAACATTTACACAGGGCTTGAGCAATGTTGGCAGAGATAGTTGAACGCGGAGTTATCCGAGGCAATATTCTCGCTTTTTTATCAGGGTTGACATTGTGTGCGTCTATGTAGGACTACAAAGCAATGTCATTGGTACCAATTAAAATAGTTTCTGCTACTGAAGGTATTATGCAAACCCGGCAACCACGACAACAAAAACAATAACAACATATAAAGTATCCTTTGTAACCATACAAATGGAACGGAGTTTCAACCACACCTGTACTCGTTCAGAAACATTTGTAAATGTCAGGAGAAACATGACAATAGTTATCAACAAAACGAATGTACATTTCTGTCGATTTCCTGTCGAAAAAAACATAAACTGCCGGCTTTATCAAGCAGTTCATAATATAACACCTGCAAGTTTTAATAACAAAGCGTGGTCAAAGTTCACCTGCAGAGGGATATCAAAAATGCATGTACGACTCGCCCACGTATAGCTGCCATTTCATTAGAAATGATATTAGATTTATCAAGAAGTATTGAATTAACTATGGTCTCTTGATTATTGATTACTCTGCTCAGCACTTCAACAGTTCTTCTTTTAGAGTGATAATTTTATATCTCGTGATACTTTTATATCTCCTTTTTTTTATAAAATCTTGACTAGCCCAATAATTACATTAACTTTTGTTCTTTCACTGAAAACAGTGCTATCTAGCCAATTGACTTGTGAAGTGAACATCCTGAAATTTGTAAAAAAGTCTCATTTTCCTGTGTATTTTACAGACTATGTCAAAAGACTCATGAAAGGTGTCATTGCAAAGCGTTCTTTTTTTTCACGGTATATTTTCATTTAAGGTAGCCACATGATTAGCGGAACGTAAAGGCAACGTGTGATACGCTGCCTAATATGCTGTTGAATATGCTGTGACATAGTCCCTGTAGTTGTATCGACCGTTGGATATCATACTTTCCTTTAAAATGGCAGCGAAAAGTCCCCCTCAAAAAATTCACGGTTTTGAGAGTTAATTTTCCAGTGCAGGCAAACAAGAATGGCTGTCTCACCTAAACAATGATGCGATATTGTCAGCCTCCAACCACACATGGCTTACTTATCTCACCCGGGCAGTGTGTTGACAACAGCCGACCAGGTGACAGGAAGTGCCGGCTGAGTCACCGGAAGTTCCATTCCTCTCCTTCCATGAATACTTTAACATAAAATGATACAAAAATACAGTCTGTGGTAATGCATTGTGGGCGGATTTCCTACTTTCTTCCGATCGTTATTTTTTAAGTGCGATGAGTATGTAAATACATGTATGAAGGCCTTATTGTGGAATGACAACGTGGAATATTTAGAATAAGGTAGTATGAGCCTCGACTTAAACTTTTGCTCAAACTATCTTTCAACAATTATCTTTCATAATCAAGAGTAATTAATCGAAGGTGTCCGTGCAAATGTTGGTGCTAGAGAAATATATTACCCAAAATTTGCTTAAATTTGAAATTCAAAATGGCCGACACCCCTGTGTTAAGTCTATGGAGAAAATTAAAATTTTCGAAAAAACTAAGACGGTGAAGAATTATCTTCTACCAAGAACTTTAAAATGACCCCTCACAAGTGGTTGATCAGAAATTGAAAGAATTGTAAAAGCTGGAGAGCTCGAATATCTGTCCCCGAGACGCATTCTACCTTAAGGTTTGATGAGCGTCACTCAGGCTTTTGCCGTGGGACAGATGTTCGAACTCTCGAACTTTTGCAATACATTTTTTTATCACTTGTGGCAGCTCATTTTAAAGCTCGTGGAGTAATATTAATTAAAGTTCCGACCGGCTTATTTTTTGTGAAAATCGATAATTTTATATTTTCAAAGAGTTAATAACACAGGGATATCGGCTGTTTTGAATTCAAGTGTCGGTAAATTTAGGTAATTTTTATCTGTAGGACCATAAATTTTGTGATTCATAATTTTCATTTTTGATTTCGAAAGGGAATGGTTTAAAGTTCCTCGCGGAAGGCTTTGAGCAGAAGTTTAGGCGTGTTTCAATTTCGAGAATACCTTACATGATCTTATGGTTTGCTCTAGGCATGAGCGAGACACTATCCACTCCGGCATAACAGCGCCACCATATGGTGTAGTTAATATTATTGGATAACACTTAAATATTCACCCATTGCAACAACCAAAGTAATTCGCTCCATTTTGGTACATTAAAGCAATAAGCCCACTTTGCGACAGTATACCATGAGGTTTTGACCAGTTCACAACATATACGAGCGATAGTAAGTGCATATAATACGATTGGAACTATTTTGGGATAATTGGATGGTGAAGTAATGTCTATTTGATCTGCAAATGTAAGCTCATCTGCTTTTCTTATTAAGTTACACACTTGTTATGAGTAATTTGTAATAACGCAACATTCAGCCATAGGGCACCTAACATTTTTGAGAAATTTGAAAAATATGAAAATCCAATTTCCCAAATTAGTTCCAATCGTGTTATATATGAAGTGAAGTGGTCAAAACCATGTGGTATACCGTCGCTGGGTGTGATTTATTGCTACTATACCATGACATTGTATAACAGTATGTTGAAATTCTGACGTGGAGCCTAATTTTTATTTTGCTCTCGCCGAGAGTGCGTGCGTGCGCCAACCGTGCTATATCTTGAATATACCACGATTCTTTTCACGTCTCGACCAATCAGGTCGCTGTATTTGCGCCATCAATACCGTTATGATATAATATTGTTGCCTGAGCTTTCAGCTGTTGCACGCGTTCAAATGATACTGTGACAAATTGTGAAGCTGTAAACGACAGATTTGTCGAAATCACGAATATGTAGATTGCATAGCATCGTGCAAGGTGTTTCAGTGACTCTGTTCAAGAAGGTCAATAACATGTGTGACGAAGCTTTGATCTAGTCACAAACTAATGACTTAATTCTCTGTGGATAGAATTATACGAATATATATATAAGGGTGTAATTTTGTATCACGGTTGGCCCATCTTACCGAACTAGCTAAAGATTTAATGAAAATTTAACGTTTTCATTCACACCTGTTTGTTAAAATGTTGCATTTGACATAAAAAAGACCCCAGTGCAATTGTCACAGTGACCACATAAAGATTGGAGTTAGACATGTCGATATTTTACAAGAGCTACTTGATTGTTTTATATAAAGTTCACATAAAAACAAATATACTATCAGAAACAATTTCATAAAGGCACACGTAGCAATAATTAGTCATATGAAGAAAACCAATGACATTTTATCCCATGGAAACTTTTAGAAATTAACAAATAATTACTAAACCCACAAGAATGTGACAAAAATAAACAAGAACACAAACTTAAATAAACAAAAAGCAAAATATAAACAAACGAAAATGCTAAATATATCTTAACGACAACACACATGGGAGGCTAGACTAAGACCTCGTTTGTCATTGTCGCTATTGTCAAAGTGGTGCAAATGATATGATTTATTATGCCAAAGGGAATTAATAATAATACGAAATCAATAATAGCAAGAAAAGTAATAATCTTTTGATCAGCGGCTGATGTGGGAAATGTCAAATTGATATCTGTAAGGGGTTTTTGGTATCTGTGTGTTTTCAATTCCCCAAATTAGTTATCTCTGAATTGACGTATACCAACTAATTATAAACGTTCTACTTCAGTGCGTATTTTTTTGAGATGAAGCTCAAGTTGGCACGTCACGGACCATCCCCCTTACAGTATTGCTGACGTTGTATTAAATCTTCATACAGTTGGTAATTCCATGGGGAATGTCCTTGGGTATAGGACAGAGCTGTAACGTCCTTGTGTACATGGAAATAGCTCTGAGTTATAAATCACTATTATACGCTGTATATGTCGATTCGTGATGACGAACACAATAGCAGCGATAACATTTTGAACGTTCAGACAATTGTCCACCATTCTCCCATTCCTTCGTGGAACAATTCCGAATGCAACGTCGTCAATCTCGAGGGAATAGGCTAAGCACAAACTCATTAAAAAGACTAATTATCGATAATTTTTTGTCCATTTGTTGTCATAGCAATTTAATCAACGTTGTTGGTTTATGTAACGCATCACCTGTAATCCATTTGATGTATTAAACATCTTGTTGTCATAGCAATTTAATTAATGAATTAAGGATATCGATCACTCTTTTGCAGTTATTCGTTTATAGAAAGCATCGATCATCTGTGATTCCTTTGATGTAATAAACATCTTGTTAAATTTCTTGAGCGGTAGAAGAATCAAAGCTTTAACAAAGGTGTATTCTGGTGTGCAGAAATTGGCTTCCAATCATTGAACTCTTATGGAAAAAATGTCCTCTAAAATTTGCGAATTTTGTGTCAATGTTGAAGTAATTCATCTGGGATGAAGATATAGATGACATATATAGTTCATGTTCATTATCATTTCATTAGCAATGGTGTTGATTTATCCACAGTGCTCACTTGCTACATTTGATATTTAAGTAATCTAAGGGGTCAGAGTGAATCTTCTATCTCAAAGATGTTTTTTCACTTCAATAGGAGAAAAGATAAGAAAGAGAAAAAACATGGAAAATGACCGAAACAGCGTGCAACACTACAAACATTTCCGTTACTTGTCGTCAAGGCGACCAGAATAGATCTATCAGAAGAACGGTACACCGCACAATTGGAAAATAATCAATTATTTGCAAGTTTTTACTATATCACATTTGTCAAGCCTGTCGCTCTGAGAGCCTAAAGATATTGAAGCCTTCCATGTTTACGAAAAATGTTTATGTAACGGAAATTTGTCAAAATGTAACATGTATCTCCAACTTACCACGTGACACTGTTGATTGATTCTCCACTGAAAGAGCAGATACGTCACCTTCAATTTCCTTTGAAATGTGTTCTCTTGTGATTCATCAATTTGCTTTGTCTCTCGGTCTCACTATCTGCAATGCTCGCCGTTCGTAATTGCGCTCTCTGCAGCGTGTCGACATGTCCTCGAATGAACCTGTGTGGTGAGTAGATTCTGACATGCGCACTTGAGCAGCAATTTAGGAGGCAACCGTAATTTCGGTCACGAATATTGTCGAACATATGAATTATAGATGATAGATGAACTACATAAGCTTAGTGGTATGAGTGATAAAGGAAATGTTTTTGGATAATAGTACTAGGACTATTGATAAGCTGTGTTAAAGCTATTAAAACAATGAAATGAATATTTCCTCATTTACATAGGGCTCTCTCTCTCTCTCTCTCTCTCTCTCT
This sequence comes from Ptychodera flava, assembly GCA_001465055.1. Taxonomy (NCBI): domain Eukaryota; kingdom Metazoa; phylum Hemichordata; class Enteropneusta; family Ptychoderidae; genus Ptychodera; species Ptychodera flava. Next base: position 144,519 of record LD358417.1, on the reverse strand, counting down.
CTCTCTCTCTCTCTCTCTCTCTCTCATACAAATTGATGAGCACGCATGCACTTTTTCTCCTATCACGTGTGACCACCCATTTGTTTACATACTTATCCTTTTCAGAACTTTAGCAGAATGGACGCACGTAAAATTAATGGTTTTATATTATATTCTACCCTGTCTACGCCGCAATTTCCTTGTTCAACTGTTATCATATATCTCCCCGACAATATTTTTTAAGTATTTTTTTTATAATTTATTCCTCGCTTTCTTTCTGTCCCCAGCTGACGTCTCGGCTTCTGGGCCAATGACCTCGTGCAGCAACAAAGGGTGGGGTCGATGTCGGGTCAGGAAAAGGTCGCATCAAAGGTCGACAGTAGCGCCCTCTGTGTTCTGAGATAGTTTCGTTTGTTGTGAAGGAAATTTAGGCGATTCTTTCCAAATGTAAGCTCATAATCCAATCCTCTCTTCCTTCCGGTAAAAAATTACGTGCATGCTACATTTTTCTGAATCACTACCTGCTTTTCAGATTCCAGGATGGGACGTTTGTTCCGAATAAATTTGCATATATCAAATATCCTGATCAGCGCCATCTTTACTCATTTCCGGCAAGGCTGTGAACGACCATCAGTGCGTGAATATTATTTTTGTAAATACGGGCAACTTTTGACGGTTTCCATGGCGGTTTTGTAACTTTTTGTGATTTTCTTGATGTATAGTGATTTTGAGGTCTTCCAGTATGTCCAGCACACAGAATAATTCCTACAGCAAACTCCATAAGTTAGTTGTTGTTGGCGGCGGTGGTGTCGGAAAAAGTGCACTGACAATCCAGTTTATTCAGGTAAGAAGGCGGAGGCTATTTCGAAAACTACGCTTATTATGTACAGACTCTGCGAAGTTTTCCATGTAGCTGCGCACATCAAAGCACATTATGACATTTCAGTGAGTACCGTGAAAAGGCGTGGCTGTGTAATAGCTGTATTACATACTCCGGGCAAAATATTGATGTCGAACGCACTTCCGCATTGGTAGACGGGATTGCAAACCTTGGGTCCTCAGCCCTCAGGAGGCTGGCTGTTGTAGACGTGAAAAACAGCAGGAATCAAACCATTAAAATTGGGAGAAGTTCCACGAATATCGCCGTCTGTCTATTTCATGGAAAATATGAGCACATGCCAACAATCGCCACCTTGTAACTGGCTCAAATTTTGTTACCGATACATGAAGTTTTGCACCGGATGTTTTACAATTTCGAACGCAGGTACAACCTCTGTACTAACGCCATTTTAAATTTGTCGTCGTACGCGACAGGCCAATGCACGGTTCGCTGTGATTTTGGCTCAGTATATTACAGCTCAGTGGGATTCTAAAGATACAGAACTTTACATAAATCATTCGTGACCGAAAGAGATTTTAGGTATAGAGTTATGGTAGAGGGCCGGGCCCATCACAGGAAACCAGTTTAAGTTCCTATCCAAATATTTTGCGTCAACTTATCTTCACTTGTGCCCTCAATAATATCCTGATGGTATCACCTCGGGTGTAGTATAGTTGATAGTCCCTCAGGGGTAGAGAATTGTGTCTAAAAGAAAATATTTAGCACAGCTGCAGACAGAATATACTGGTAGTACATGACTCGGTTTGCCAGGGTAGATCATGGTACCTCCAATCCTCCATGGGTAGGTCAAGTACCCACCCCTATGTATCTAGTCTGTGTTTTGTGTTATTTACACATACCCACATACTGGTACACCCCCCTTCTATTGTGGAGACTGTTGAACCTGTGAGTGCATAGACCTGTACAGGATCCAGGAGGCTCCATATTGTAATGATACCTGTGCATAATGAGGTAATTTAATAAATTTATGAAAGTTTTTGTTGTAGTATTATATGTATTCTACCACCAAAAACATGTCCAGTATATGTATACATGGTTTAGCTTACTGTGTCGTGTATACAATGTAATACACATGGTGACACAACTGTCTCAAAAATTGATTCCAAAACACAAAAATATTCAGCAATGACTTGAGTTCAGGTTGTAGTATGTAATTTTGTTTAATTGGCTTCAGCAAAATATTATCTGGCACCTACATATACCTTTAGCAAAGCTGTTTCCAATTTGAGTCATAGGTATACATGAATGTTATCATGTAATGATATCTGACATGTTCCAAGGTCATTGCCCTCTATCAAAGTATGTTAGCCACAGTTGTTTCAGTGTACTTGCATAAGGCTCAAACCGTGAAAAAAATACAAATTAAAAAAAAATATATTTATTATGTGAAATTTGTGAAATATGACTCTACTTACATGCAAGTAAACATGAATAGTATGTATTGTTGCTAGTGTATGCCTATAGTTAAGAGGGCAGGACAAGTTTTGCTATAATAATTCTAACACCATTCAAATGTAATTTATTTTTATCCAATGCAGGAAATTTCTTGAATGTTCTGTGAGCTGTGTTGACAAGTATTGATGCATTATAGGTGGTTTCATAGCATTCAATAAAAATTTCCAAGAACTAGTTTGTCATCAATGCTCAAATCATAATTCATTTGGCTCTTGGTGTGGGATGGGATGGGGGAGGGAGGGAGTGAAAGGTGTTACAGTTCCCCAGTAATTACCTGGCTCAATTTAGTTTAATTAAGACATATTCAGTGAATCACTTTTAGTGTTTAATTTTGAGAATATGTTTCAGGGTACAATGCCCCCAAACAGAGCTTGTACCTTTAAACTCTGTTCAGTATATTTGTACAGTGTACCTCTAGAGTGTGTGCATATTAAAAATCATTGATGTCTTCAAGTTCAAGATGCAGACCTACATCACTTTCACAGATAATTTTTATTTCACTACAATTCCAGGCCTATTTGCATATATCTAATATCTGTGTTCACATCACATTGTTTTTAGTTAGCACAGATTCAGATATCCATATTGATGGAAAATGTTACTTATCAGTCAGTAATATTGGTACTGCCATACAATAATACAAGTACAGTGTTTTTGGTAAGGTTTGGAACATTGGTAAATGAGTTAGGAACCCTGGTAACATTTCTGCAGTCCCCCAATCTGATTGCATTGACATACCCAGGGGAACCCCGGTAAAATGACTGCGGAACCCCAGTATTATTTACCTGCTTATCACCGTTAGCAAAAACACTGATGTATCATGTACATCATTAGAAAATATTCATCCTCATCAGCTGTAATACATATATACGATGTATATATATATATATATATATATATATATATATATATATATACAAGTATATGTATGTATGTATATATATATATATATACACACACACACATATATACATATACACATACAGTATTTATACGATGTATATATATATATATATATATATATATATATATATATATATATATATATATATATATATATATATATATATGTACACACACACAGACACACAGATTGTATCGTGTTGTAAGTTCTGATATTTTGTATTTTGCAATTCTTGAGGAGGAATAGTAAGAAAATTTAGAAAATTTACTGGTTGCTTTGAAGGGAAATAATGAGAATCTTATCAAAAATTACAGCTATTGTGTCTTTAAGTTTAAAGGGGCAGGTTATTTATCAGTTGTATCTCAAAGCAAAATGACTGACTTGATAACATTTTCAATGGAAAACAAAGGAACTAACACCATGTAAATACCAATGCAAGAACCAGGGATTGAGGACTGCCCCTTTAAGCAGCATATCTTTTAAGATTTGTTACAGGTGTAAGGATTGTTTGTTGTCATGTACATTTTGTTACTAGGTTACTGTGCATGTAGTTGCCAGCTTTGCTAAATGGGTGTGCCCCAAAAAGTTAAATTACAACTTACTCACCCTTTGTTTCTGTCTTTCTATTTTTAAAATTTTGCCGGAAGTCTTATGAACACAGGAAGTGGACAGTTAGTGTATGTACACACTTTGAACCGACAATGGAAGTATTTCAGTATGTCAGGTAGAATGCCTCAGGGACAGATATTCGGACTCAAATATTTCTGTAATTCTTTTCTGATCTACCACTTTTTGGGGCTCATTTTAAAGCTTTTGGAGAAAGACAAATTTTCACAGCTTAGTGTTTTGAAAATCAAAAATATAATTCTTCCCCATAAAGATAGCATAGGGATGGCAGACATTTTGATTTTCTAGTATCGCAAAATGCTGGGAAATTTGTTTCTCTAGTTCCAAACTTTTCACGATGACCTCTGAATTTTACTGTTGACATTGAGGAAAGTTTGAAGAAAAGTCATTTCACTTTCAAGGCATGTACTATCCTAAAGTTGTACTGCACATTTAAATGCTTTTGAATTTTCAAAAATGGTATTTCTCCAGAAACTATCAAGAAAATATCTGCTTTTATTCTTGATGTCATTGCGCTGTAAGAAGACATTGGGTTTCTGAATCTTTCTGAACCCAATCAGTCGGGTTTACCTTAATCCTCCTAATTCTCTGTAAACAAATCCTCAATCACCATTGATAACAATGGCTATGGACCAAACCATGGTGAGGATAGGGGGAACAGTATCACCTGCCCAAAAAGAGAAAGTTGTAAAATTTTGCTTAAAACCTCCCTCAAGGAAACTGTGAACCATTCTGTCACAAAGTCAAGGATAAAATCCAGGGATTACCATGCAGAGATGGAGGTTATAAAACAAAATACTGCACTTAATAGTTTAGTTGATATTCAAACTGGCTGCAATACCCTTTCTTAAGTAGATATATGTACATTGGTTGAGGGGGATCATAGTTTTGATTTTCACTAACTGAACTATACATAAGCTTCAGATACTTCACAGGCTAGTGATGTATCCATACAGGCAGCAGACCAACTTTGTATAATATTGTAAAAATATTAGAGAAAAAAAGGGACTGTGAGAGGCATTTGGGCATAATGAATATTTAGATTGGAAAGTATCATTGCTTTGGTTTTAGTTTTGGTTTTGTGTTTCTATTGAATAGTTCATCACACTTTAAGTAATAGTGTTGACAAAAATTCAGCTCAGAATTCTTTCTCTCCTCTATGACATCAGCTAGAAATCATGACATTACAATACTGTCAACAAATTTTTAAAAGTGGTACAAGAAATTGTTTTGTACTGTGTTTTGTGTGCGAAACGTTGGATCTAGTATAAACCTATGCATAAAACAGAACAATGCATGACATCCCAGTTTTCAGGGGTCACTGGAGGATATACATAAATGACTTCTTTGTTAGCTAAAATTACTATTCAAAATAAATTTTAGGAAGTAAAATTGCATTGAAATAATGTTAAAATTGTAAAAGCTGATTGTCTAGATGTACAAAGTTGACAAAGAAAAAAATGCAGAAATGCATGTGTCTCGATTAATGTACCATTGTTCTGAAATGAGAGCATCAACATTGTCTTCACATCTCACACTGTTGTGTTCACTCAAAATGCTAGCCATGGCCCAAGCTGATGCTAGTCAAGCACTGTATTCAAAGTTGTCCGAAAGTGGCACATCTAGTATCGTTGCAACCAGATGGTAAAAAATATTGAGCCAACAATGGGGTTGATATTATTACCTCATTGTTGGCTTGAAATTTTTTATTGTGATATTGTTTGTTGCTTCCTATCATATTGTATGGGGTTACGTGCTAGTGAGGTGCTCTTTTTTGTATCATCATACGGAGCGGGCATCATGATATACTGTAGCCCTCGGTAGGTTTATCTAGCCCAGTGCCATCCCAGGCCTGACTAAGTCTAGACTTGCTCCAAGTCTATGGGCATATAAGCATCAAAACAGAATAAATTGAAGGAAAAAAATTTAACAGACTGTCGTGTTACTGATTAGCCACTGTGTAGATAGTGAGGTGAACATGTCCCACATGCCAGCTGGTAACTGCTGCCAACTTGGGACCAGTCTAGACTAGGTCGGGAAGCTAACACCTTTCTGAAATGTAGTCACTGGTCAGTCTGTCCCTGTAACTCACAAAGTCTTTCAATCATTTTAGGAATTTCCAGAAATTTCTGAAGCTTTTTATAGGTGTTTACCAAAAGCAGGATGGCCAAGTATAAGCCAATGCCTAACCCTGAAACTAAAGTACCACAGTACACTTAGGTGTATGCTGCAGGTGATAACATGTGGCTAGTGTTTGGTAAAAATCATTGCTTGCCCAACTAGAAGGGTAGTATTGATCTGTAATGTTGGTACCGGCAACATACTTGTCCTGAGCAGGTTAGTGCTAGCTAAGTTCTAGCCTAGGTCAGTTTAGGCTAGTTTAGTTCAGGCCCATGGGCTAGGTTAGAGGAGTTCAGTTCCAACCCAGGGCTAGTTTAGGCTAGTATATTTCAAGCCCTTGAGCTAGGTTAGAGTAGCTTCATTCTAACCCAGGGCTAGTTTAGGCTAGCTCAGTTCTAGCCATGGCTAGTTTAGACTAGTTTATTTCAGGCCCACAGATTAGGTTAGGTGAGAGTACCTCATATCTACATGTAGGCAAGGTCTAGTTTACGCTAGCTTATTTCTAGCCCAGGGTTAAGTAAGGCTAGCTTATTTCTTGCGCAAAGCTTAGTAAGGCTAGCTTATTCTAGTGCAGGGCTAAGTAAGGCTAGCTTATTTCTAGTGCAGGGCTAGGTTAGGCAGCTCATTCTACCCCCGGGTTATTTTTAAGCCCATGGGCTAGTTTAGAGTAGCTCAGTAGTTTAGAGTAGCTCAGTTTAGCTCAGGTCTAGATTAGGTTAGGGTAGGTCAGTTATAGCCCACAGCTAGCCTAGTTGACAGTTAATTAATTTGAGTCCATACTGTAGGTGCCTGCATGAGACTGTCCTGTGGTAACCTTGGCTAGCATTTACCATCTCAGTGCTAACCTAGTCAGAAAGCAAATCTTGGTCTGTTACAGTAACATACACTCTACAGCCATGGTGTTGTGTGTCCAAGAGGTGTTCCACCATCAGCAGAGTTCACATGTCAGCATGATGTGTGTTTCTGTTTCACAGTGATCTCTGTAGCATTTGAAATTATGATCCATGTGAATGAACTCTCCACCAAACCATTCACTTAGGCCGAGAAAAAGAAAAAGTTTGTTTCTCATCCTCACGCTCGTCAATTCAGACCCGCCGCATCGACCTTTTTTCCGATCATGAGGAAATAAAATAAAAAAAATAAGTAAATGGAACAAAATAACTGACACTAACATTCCATTCAGAACTGTACACATATGCCAGTGTCATATAAAACTGTCAAAACTGTGCATTGCTGCACTAAAAGTCAAACCCCAGAACTGTGGCTATACAAAAATACTGAAGCAACACTTCTGTGCATTTATCTTTGCATGCATTCCTATGCTGATTTCATGTTTTTTGGGCATTCTTGTTGGTTGAAGAATAAAAAAAATTGAGACAAATAAACCCTGTGTCACCACATCATTTTTGCAATATGTCTAGGATGAGAAACACAGTTTTTATTTTTCTTGGCCTTGTATAAAATGTATAAAAATATTTGTCCAAATATGTGGGAAGTCAATTCTTATATTGCTTTCGTCGAAAATTTTGTTGGCCATTGGTGGTACAGTATAGTCTATATAAAATGTTTTGGTGACGACGGTGCAAATAAACAAGCAAACATAACACAAACAACAGTGCTCAAAATACCGAGGAGCACACTTCACTTTGCAAGTCTATGTTACCTTGGTGCAGGTGGAATTCCACCCCAATGTGGCGGCTGCACGTGTTGAAAATAGCACAGCAGATATTTTGAGTTTTACCCGAAAATATTGCAATGTTGTAAAATTATCCCATAGTGGTTGTGTAAATTTAAGTTTAAATTTAAGTTGCAAAATTTGCATATTTTTGATTTTTATTTCAAATCAAAATAAGTTGACTGACTGTGAGATCTGAATGAAGTCCCAAACCACAGAGAGTGAATTAGCATGAAGCCCCATGTCACGCCCATTCTTAGCCTCAATGTAACATTACCCAAAGTACATTTCATGACCATACTCTGTGGATCCATAAAGAAGACACTGCATGGGATGATGGGGAGATGGGATGACTTGGCATATCTTTTAGATAAACAACCATTGTAACTCTGCCATTGTGCAGGTACTGAGAACCTAGTACATGCACAGTGTGTTTGTCCTGTAATGCTGTCCAAATTTTACTTGACAAAAATATTCATGTTGTCAAGGTCAAAATGTGAATAGATGACAGCTTTATTAGCTTTGAAACATTTGTACATATAGTCAGTGGCAACTATAAAGATTTATGTTCCAGGGTTGTCACACCAAGCTATTATTATAACAGAACAGATGTGAAGATTTGTCATTTCCCTGTACTCATATGTCCAGTCCAGCTTCCTTGTTGACCCAGTTTCCCAGATATTGCAAAGTGCAATTGTCTTATTTCACCGTTCAAGACAATGAAGTGAACTTATCTGTCACAGGAAAATGTCGTTACCCTTTTCAGTTTGTACCTGTACACACTTGTAGCTATGGTTCTGTCAACATTGGCTACAACAACATATTGATCATGAATTATTTGTTTGGCAAACATGTACTTCATTTTACTTCCTTGTATTAACAGAATATATATATAGACACATGATAGATGTACATATGCACATAAAGAGTTCACAATTGATGCAAACAAGTTTTAGAATCCAGTTTAAGCCCTGTAATTGTATCCCTTTGCATTTTACATACAAAAAATACCGTCCAATCTTCCGGGAGGTATTTTTGATATTGTCTTTGAAAAACATCACTATTTCAATCCTTTGGGTTTGTCGATTGTTCACAGTTATTGTGTACTTGCTGGTGGCAGCCACACATACACATATATATATATGTATATATATATATATATGACTTTGCAAGTCAAAAATTATTTTGTTTAATTGTTAAAATCCAAGGTTTAAAAAGTTCTGTGATCACACTTAAGTAAGTATTCTTACATAGATTGCTTTTTGATTTCAAATAATCTTGTCAAAATAGAAATATGGTGAATGGGGCTTTAATAGGGCATGAGTACATGTATAACAACATATGCTATCTGTAAAACAACCATTGTTTTCATGGCTAGTGGGTAATAACTCATGAATGACAATTGGTAAATCTAGATAGTATGAACAATGGTGTCAACAAATGGTATTGTTTAACTATTGTTTTTGGTTGCCCTGTTTTGTTTCCCTGTACCAAAGTACAGTACACATGTACATGAAGTGCTGAAGTAGAACCTGTCTATTGAGGACAACTTTTGGAATGGCAAATAGGTTTTCCAACTACACAGTGAGAATTCCTTGCAGTCTGTAACTCACAGTCAGAAAACATTCGCATAATTGAGAATTGACTTGACCAGTGATATCCATAACTGCCATAATGACAAGTTTCAATGTACATTTCCATGATAGTGTTAACACATCCTAATTCCTGACAGAAGATATTCTGTGGAGGCTTTCTGTACAATGATACATGTAGTTCCTCAGCCTGCTTGTGAATTGTTTTAAGTCCTGCTCTGTCCAAGTTAAAATCTTGTGGAATGTCATGGCGTCCTGAAAGGTTTCAATTCAGAGTTAAAGAGTTTTTATCACTTTTTAGTATTAAAGGACCAGGGGCTGTAACATTTGAAGTTTTTTCACAGTATCGTTTGTATGTCAAGTGCAGTGTCCTACTCACCTCCCCAAACCACACTGAGATAAACCAAGCTAAGGACATTTAGTGTGTCAACTCAGCTTGTACATTGACAGCTTTGTAATTGTTGACAAGGGAATTCTGGTCCAGTGTGGAGACCATCTGTAAACAGTGCAATGTATATCTTTTGACACTGTGTTTACAAGCTAAACAGTTAGTGTTTCAACTTGTTAGTACAAGAACTTGAAATTGATATACAAAACAAAAATAGTGCCACTGAAAAAAATCATCCACAGTTACAGCTTCTTGCCTTTAATTAAATAAATAAATAATAGATAAATAAATAATGAATCAATAAATAAATAATTAAAAAAGGTTTTTAATTACAAATAAATAAAAAATAAATGATAAATTGATAAATAAAAAGATAAATAAACCAATAAATTAATTGCTAGTAATGATACTAGTGTGCAGGTGAACATTCAGTTGATGATTTGCATATACAAGTGTTATGTAAGTTTGTAAGTTGTATGAGTTTGTTTCGTTGTTACTTTCACCATGGTTCAACGGGAACGATTTTTAATACATATCCTGCTAGGGCAGTTTCACTTTCCCATCTACCGAGTCAGTAAAAAGCAGCATTATGTCAAAACCTTTGTGAACTTTCACCTACTTGGCATGGTATGTTACGGTTTAGTCAGTAAAAATCATGTTTACAGTATCTAGTAGCTTTCAGGAACCTTAAAATGTTCAAATCTTTGTTAAAATGCATATGGGACAAGTTAATTTTTATGTCTCATTGGCATAACCAACTTGACCTGATGGTGAACATATGAACTTGGCAGGATAAGGGTTAAACATGAGTGGGGCAAGGGGAAGATTTAAGAAGGCTAACAAGTAACATATAATGTGAACAGTGATAAAAATAGCTAATTCAAGAACAGTACTAGGATCTAGAACTGCAGTTTTGATGCAATGGGACATTCTGTAACTACCCCAGCTATAAGTTTTGCACTGAATTGACCCTTCACGTTTTTCTCCTTGTTTTGCTGGAAATCTCCGTTGCATGTTATCAGGAGGTTAGAGGACTAAAGGGTTAAACTCCCTTGCATTTTGCTTGTTGTGCAGATGTGAAATATTTAATACCAGAGTCCTCAATGATAGCAGGATGCAGAATCTGATGCTAACAATGAACGAATCATATTCAATTAATATAATCTAACAGTATGTGTCTGCGTTGTGTGATACATGATAATTGCTTTCCAGATGGAAGTGACCAGCAACACAAAATTTGCATATTAAAATTAACCCATGGTATACACAAATCAACCATCAACATAAGAATACTACTACCAAAATAAAAGTATTGGATGTATGACTTATGCCCCTAAGTGAGTCGATTGAAAAGTTGACAAACAGCTTTGTTCCTCAAGTAGAATATCAATTGCATGTATAATATAGCAAGGTCATGACCTTGATTTGCTTATCAACTCTGCTGTCACTGAAGGTGTATTGTAGAACACTTAAGAACATCAGAAACTTCCACATTTGAATATAATTGGCTTCTCCTTTATGATTTTATTGCGATACCCTTTCGTGATATCGTGTTATTGCCATGACCTTGTTTGTGATGAATATTATCAGTAAAGCAAGCAACTTTCGGCTCATTTCTTGAACAATAAAATCAACAGTTAAATTTTTCTTGCATAATAAAATTACTTTCGAATCCAGTGAAGTTCCAGGGGCAATAGGGGCAATATTTGATGTGTAGCCTCTAGAAAGCAAATTATGCATTTTTCCCCATCCCAAAGTACAGTATGGTAAAATGCAAAATGTTAGTCACACAAACACAATGCATTTTGTTCAATAAGCAAATCTGCAATCTTATTTCCCGAGATGAATGCATGCTATCTAGCGTAGACCAAAATACAATGATCAACAACATTGGACACAAGTGGAAAGCCGGGCATGAGAACATGGTTATGGGGGTAGAATTGTAAACTGTATTTCACAAAAAAAACTTGATCAAAAGTTACGGCGTATTGAGATTATAGCATTTCACTAATACGGAGTGTTTTGCATTGACACATATTTTCTCCCCTGCAGCTGATTAGCATTATAGGCACCTGAAAAGAGACCAAGTATTTAAACCACTTAAATTATTCTTTATCTGTTTAACCAAATGCAAACTGGATTTTCCATTATTTTAAGAGTCAAAGAAACGGGACAAGGTACAATTTTAAAAAAAAATTTTGTGAGTCGTCTTTGAAAAGACTAACAGGTGTAAAGACTACCATGTGTCACTGATAAAGTTACTGAGTCATATCTTATCATTGATGTACATGTAGGAATGCAACATGATGAATATTCATGACTATTATTTTAATTGATTGTCAAAACAGGGCATGCAAATTGCCTAATTTTGTGACACCATATCCAAATAAATGTACATTTTACATGAAAATGTGCTTTATAATGCATTTTTGAGCAAAACTAATATTTTTTGTGGGGGCGGGGGATTAGAATAGCTGTTTGTAGCTGTTCTCCAGCTGGGATTTAGATGTGTGTGTACATGTCAGTCACAAACATGTACTTCAACCATAGAGTCTCACGTCAGACATGTACATGTCAGCCATAGACATGTACATTTCAGCCATAGAGTTTCACATCAGCCATAGACATGTACATGTCCACCATAGACTACTACATGTCATCCATATACGGGTACATGTACATGTCAGTCAATAGACATGTATATTTCAGCCATAATGTCTCACATTACCCATAGACATGTACATTTCAGCCATAGAGTCTCATGTCAGACATAGATATGTACATGTACATGTCAGCCATAGACATGTACACGTCAGACATACACGTCGCGGCAGCCATAGAGTCTCACGTCAAACATGTACACATAGACATATCAGACATAGACATGAACTGTACACGTCAGCCATAGACATGTACATTTCAGCCATAGAGTCTCATGTCAGCAATAGACAATGTATATGTCAGCCATAGGCACATGTCAGCCATATACCGGTACATGTATGTACATGTCAGCCATAGACATGTACATGTCAGCCATAGTGTCTCACATTAGCCATAGACATGTACATGTCAGCCACAGTGTCTCACATTAGCCATAGACATGTACACGTCAGCCATAGACATGTACACATCGTACCGGTACATCAGCCATAGACATGTAATGTCTCACGTCAGCCTTACATGTACACATCACCCTTACACATGTACATGTCAGCCATAGACATTGTACACATCATCCATATATGGATGATGTGTACATGTCAGCCATAAACATGTACATGTGCAGTATATTTTACCAGCTAGAGTATTTCTGTTATGATAAAAGATATTTGACAAACATTTTAAACAAAGTGGTGGTTATTTTTATATGATTTATGTTTTGTTTTCTTTCTGCTGACTACGATATGCTTAACCTTTGAAATAATAAACAATAGTGTTGTGGTGGAAAGACCTCTACAGCTCCAGGGTCTGTAGCTAAAATCAACAGCAGATCAACAGAACTCTCCTTCCCACACCTTCCTTGATGTGCAGATTCAAGTACATATACCGGTATACATGTACTTCAGTGAGGGATTGTGAATAATTATGCATATGGCAAGCAAAAGCCTTTGCGGTTGACCTCAAAATGCCTTCCCTAAATGAATATTTTGAAGTGCAAAAATTCAACAGTGAAATTATGTTTAATTCTGACACAAAAATGCTGGAATACAGTGTTGGAAGATTCAATGTGTGACCTTTTTCTTTTCAAACAACAAATATTCAAAAGTGAAATCCATTTGTGTTTCATACATACATGTATACATAATTTTCCATAGTTACAATTCGAAAAGAAAAAACCCGCTCCCCATAGGACCTTGAGTTTTGTTTATGTCACCTTTGTTACAATTATGTGTATCCATGGCCTTAACATGATTTCCTGCATAAAGCATTACTCAAATTATGCCATTAATTCATTGATATCTTGTGCCGGAAGAGAGAATTTAATAATTCCTGGAATTGAATTAACTGCAAAGAGTCATATGTATCTAGCTATACAAAAAAAATTTGTGATCTCTGAAAGCAGATCTGTCAAACACAGATGATTAATGTTCATGGTGCCCTGTGTAATGTATATTTTCATGAATACATTGTCCCAACTATACATGAATGATGATTGCGATAGCAATGAGAGAAAAATCAATTCTTTTTGCACTTTTCTGTTTTAGTCGTACTTTGTCCAAGACTACGATCCAACGATAGAAGACTCCTACACAAAGCAGTGTGTGATCGACGATGAAGTGGCCAGACTAGATAGTAAGTTTGCAGATCATTTTTAGTGAAGAGTGTGTTATTGCTGTGCTCTCGACTAGCCTAGATTGTATACCACTGACACATGAAGTCCAAAATTTGTCTTAAGACTGTCATGTATACATACCTGCTGTGATATTTGCCTGATTGTTTGTGTAATATCATAGGTAACTGACTATATCAACATCAATAAAGAGTCAGGTTATAAGATGTGCGATAGTCATTCTCTCTTTCACATTCTTGAGGGAGTAGATGTGCTTGCCAGACTTTTGATATTCAACCCACGGATGTGAATAACTTTAAGAGAAATACTGCCAAGCACCTCTGTATCATTGACAGGATTTGAAACAGATTTTATTATTGTACAGGCATCCAATGACATATTGTGGCAAAGATATCCAGTTCATATTGACCTGATTTGAACCTAACTTAACTCGTAGTGTGCCCTGTAACCCAATGTACATCGTAACATGCCACAGACTCCATAGTCTTCTCTGTTTATTACTCAAGAGAATTGTGTGTGTTACATGTGTAAATAGAGGGCTATTCTAGGAAACTTGAAGAACTCATAAGTGCAGAAATGCTAAAACATACAGCACATTAGTAAGATTTGCATATTCATTCTTACACTATTGCATATAAATACTAATTATGCATTGCCCTCAATTCATAAGATGTTTGAATATCCTTGAAGGATATCAACTTTTTCATAAAAAGTGAGAATGGTTGCACCGAACAATTTTTGGGTGTTACTTGGATATTGAACATGTTTTAAGTTGGAAATTAATACCCACCTGTCTTTGTTTTCCTGGCAATCAGTTTTAGATACTGCTGGACAAGAAGAGTTCAGTGCCATGAGGGAGCAGTATATGAGGACAGGAGAGGGATTTCTCCTTGTTTTCTCAGTCACAGACAAAGGAAGGTAAGTCAATTTGTCCTGTGCTCTTAACCTGTTCACCCCTAATTCCCTGTAAACAGGTCCACACTCACCATTGATAAAAATGGGTTTGGGCCATACCATGGTGGTGAAAGGGTTAAGGTAGAATGCACCTTGGGGACAGATATTTGGACTCTCAGATTTTTGAAATACATTCCCTCTATCTACTACTTGTAGGGTTCATTTTGAAGCTCTTGGAGTCATAGCTTTGTCGAAAATCAAATTTTGTTATTTTCCTCATAAATTAACACAGGCTAGTTTTATTGGCTACAGTTTTTGATACAAATTTAGAGGCAAAATCTGAAAAAAACTTTGTCTGGAACATGGAACTGAAAAAATGGTCTGTGCTATATTTTATGTAAAGACAACAAAAATTGACTTTTGCACTCAAAAGGTTAAAGGGACATAAGCTGTACCTTGTGGCAAGTTTTTCAGTATTCTGCTTCTGTATATCAACTACCGTGTCTGACCCTAATCCATTTGTCATGCTGAAATTTTGAGTATTCTTTTTGTCAACACAGCATGTATGTGTGTAGTGATCATTGTCTACCCGGTATTGTTTACAAATGAATTCTAGTCGGGACTGGAATACAATTTTCAACAATAACAATGGAGATTGTACTCATATACATGTAGGTTGTGTTGATATGCTAAATATCAATGCAGAAAGTGTAGGGAAACCACAAAACAAAAGTTCTGAAAAAATAGCCAAAAGATACAGCTTATGGATCTTTAAAAATTTTTGCTCAGAAATTAAACTGATAGAAAAGCTGCCCTTTTATATCTTATATATCACTTAAATCATGAGAGGATGTAAAATAATTGTAAATTCATCAATCCTAAAACACATATTGCCAGTATATACATTCCACATGATTGATGTGGATTGTCATGATTGTTTTAGTTGTCTGTGTAACTATGTACACCCATATGCAATTCACACACTGTTTCTGATCCATGGATCTTTTTGCCTCCATCAGCTTTGAAGAAATTTACAAATTCCATAGGCAAATACTAAGAGTCAAAGATATGGATGAGTTTCCCATGATCCTTATCGCAAACAAAGCAGATTTAGAGCACCAAAGAATAGTAAGTGTATAACCATGTATTCTTCATTACTTGGTTTAAGATGATAGAATATCTGCACGGGGGACATGCTTTGAGCAGACTATTACGGTGTGAATTCTGGATTTTGTATAAGCAGTCTCCAATTTTACACTTTATGTGTATCTGTGCATTGGCAATCAAATTTGTTTTGCTGCAAGGTTGATAGCAGTGATAATTATGAAAGAGAAATATTGCTGAACAGAAATTACATGTGCAATGGTTGTACTCTGGAATAAAACAGGATCCATGTTGTTCTGTAGACTTAGTGCACCCACGAGATCAGGTGATACCGGTGCAAACAAACCCACGTGTACAAACGTGTATGGAAATACACACATTTCTATGCACGTTTGTGTAAGTGGATTTGTTTCTTCTGTGGTCTATTCAAGTCCGGGCTTAACCCATTACACAAGTGTTTCCTAATGCTGTGACAGTGTTTTCCGAAGGTTTGGGCATGTAGATATAGGGTTTGGGGAACCTCGGTAATATTTCTGTAGTCCTCTTATCCAGGCAAATCCAGTAACATGACTTGGAAACCTTGGTAAAATTAACCAGGGTAAAAGAATGCTGTATGATTTGAAACTTCAAAGTTTACTTAACCAGAAAGACATTCAACAATCGATACAGGGAATTATCAACCGCCCAGTGTGTTTCCATGGCAGTTGAAACTCTCAATGACCCGCGCTGACCTACATTAAATTTTACATAATACTTAAAGTATGCTTTGTACTATACACATATTTACATGTAGTTCCACTGATCTGTCTTTAACGGTGTCATGTTAGTTTTTAGTATATATTTCATCAAACATGAAACTGTATCACATTAGGCCATCAAAAAGAAAAATACAAAATACAAAAACAACAGTTGCAAAGCCTTATGTAGGTGTATATGTCAGTTTAGAGTGACAAATATAGATTGTAGCCATTGCATATATTGCAATTTCATGAAATGTTTCCTTCATGTATTATATCAGTTAATGTCATATTTTCAATCTTGCCACCAGGTATCAAGAGAGGAAGGGGAGGAATTGGCCAGAAGGTTAAAAATAGAATATATAGAAGCCAGTGCTAAGAATAGAATGAATGTGGACAATAGTTTTCATCAGCTGGTTAGGATAGTTAGGTAAGTGCAGTTTCAAGTACACTGTGAACTCTGCTGATGTGTGACATTTCAGGCAAGGATAGGGAAGTCCATTTCATATAAGGTGGGCAACAGAAGAAGTATCAGGTTTAATCAAATTGTGGCGCTTAAAGGTATACTGTCACATGTTCCAATTTTGCCACAGTTACCATGGAAAGAAAAAATCTAACCAATCACAGATTTTAAGCGGGTGGCCGCTTTTTAAAAACAGCGCACAGGCATTTTGAATACCGAGGAACGCCCCTTTGACCATATATGGGCATATTTAGGTTACTGGTGAGTGTATACCTTTAACAGTTCTGATGGTGTTCACTTGACATGTGGAATGTTGATATTCATGAGAACTAGTCTGAGCACAAAAAATGTTGGCCATTATCTCGGTTCATAGGATTTGGTGACTCCTGCGGTGCATGACTTTCACTAATGCGCAAATCACACTCTCAAGAAGGGTCACAGGTTCAGTCTTGCCATTGCAAATGAAAATGTCAGTGGTCACTAGTTTGTTGTTAGATACAGCTGCCTGTTCCTGACATTAGACACTGCTGCTTGAAATGTGCACAGATTTTGTCAGTGTTGCATGCATGGAAGTTGTTGTAGCTGTCTAAGCTGTAGTTATGCCTCTTAGTATTCATCGTAACATTAGCAGTCGCCATCTAAGTTGTATTTGTATCATTCTTGCATGCATTATTTCCAAAAGGTGTAATAAGAAAATGTGGAGATATATTTATATTTGCATATTAATGAGAGAACAATGGCATTTCAAAAAGCCCTATTGACATAAACAGGTAGTCCTTCAATCCTTTCAGTACATGAAATTCTCATGTATTTTCAGCAGTTTCATACATATCTCTTATAGAAGAGTAAGAGTTCTGTATACTGAATGGCACTTTTTCATTTACTTTTGTTTACATGATTACGGCATGATTGACCCGGTGACCTTTCATGTCAATCTACAGCAATGCATGGAGTCAGTGTCTCATGTAGTGGATCCCATTTGAATCAGCCAAATAGTGTTCAGAAAGAACATGGAAAATATTTCACTTCACAAAATGGAGATTTTTTAAATTTTCTTGTTTTCTTTCCCGGACTTCTATCAGAGTAATTAACTTGCCAGGAAGTGAAAATGCTGGCATGACAAATATTCCTGAAACTGCATTCTTCTCAAAAGGAGAATAACGCTGAAAATATTTCTCAGCAGTAGAGAGAGATCTGTAGAATCTAGACAAATACAAGAGTACTGTGTGATAAGCATGAGTGGTATCCACTGTGTACCAGATAGCAAATGATTTTCAATCTTCCATTTTTCTCTCCAGGAAATTTCAATCTGAACAAAACCCTGCAAAGACGGAACCCAAAAAGAAGAAGAAGTGTACAATTCTTTAGAAGTAATGCATGATTAAGATAGTGTATATGTGTTTATAAGGTGATGGGAATACTTTAATACCTGTTTGGAGGTACTTTCTTTCTTAGCGCTGGGGGAACTTTATGCAAATTTCAGCAGTACAACCTAGGTTAGCTCATTTTAACACACATTGTAAATAATCAAGCAAGTTAGGGAGTCTGCAATCATGTAAATCCCATCATTGAGGCTGTTGATGTGAATTTTGTCAAATTTGGCTCGTATGCATTAGGATAAAAAAAGTGATTTGCGTGAAATAAACTTATGTATGTGACTTTGATCAATTGATTAGCAATATGTATGAAGGGCTAAATTTAAACTTATTGACAAATATGGTCACAATGAAATTTGTAAGCTGTTGTAACCAATTATAATCAGGCTTTGTTGTAAAGCTGCCCTAGCTGATTGAAAATTTTCCAAAATCCCATGTGCTTTTATTTTTTTCCCAGTGCTTTTTTGTTTATAATACTGCCCTTGTGAGGTTAAACACAGAAACGCATCATTGAAAATAAACCACTAAGTCATGTCACACAAAATTCATGATCAAAATCAAACATTCTTAATTAGTAATAGAAATTGAAGAAAATAAGTTTCAAGCCCCATTAGCTTTGTCTTTTTGTATTTTACTTACCAAAAATCTTCAAAGAAATGGTTTGGATTTCTGTTATCTAAGCAATAATAAACCCATTGTGGCCCATAATGGACAAAAACAAACGTTGCACAACTTACTGTACGAGGAGAAGTGGAATACATTATGGAGTGCAAAGTTTGCTTGAGTCCACTATCTATATATGAGGCGGGAGTACATTATTGCGATTATTTTAGTTTTGGCGATATCTATGAATTTGTAGATGCAGGAAGCATCTTGGGCAACAATGCTAGATAATTGGATACATTATTAGTAATAATCTGAGGGTAGTACATTGCCAAATTCACTGAATTGATAAAGCTTCAATGTAATAAGCCATATTATTTTTGAAAATATCACCGTTTTAATCCTTGTGATGGTAGCCATACTTGAGTTGCAGCTCTATTTAGTTTTTAAAATCTAATTATTGCGTTTGTTGTGAACGTTTGAAAAACGTTTCGTGGTCACATTTAGGTAAACATTTTAGCATACGTTGCTTTTGATTTCAGGGCATATTATCGAAAATTTTTTGAAAAGATGCAGTTAATAGGGCTTGAATTTTGCTGCCTGTGTACAGCTTAAACCTCACAAGCTTATGTAGACTAAACAGTGAAGATATTCTGAGTTTAAAGAGATAATGCTATTCTCACATAGAGCAAATCATGGGAATTTTTATCAGAAATCCAGTCTTTAAGTTACTTCATATGGCTTTGTTGAGAATATTTCAATGAATTGAATTTTGCGAGTATTGTGAAAAAAAAGACAATATCTGCTTGTCAATAACTTTGTCCACGTTCTCATATTTTTATTTATTAATGCATAACAAACTATGAACAATTCTGTGTCATCTATGGTATGAATGAACATTATTATTTTGTAATGTAACATACTTCCACATGCATATAAAACCACCGTGGTATCGAAGCAGTTTCACTATTTACTGATATAATAGTTGTCTTAATGTCATACAATCTTTATACCCTTTAAAGATATAACACATGTTTTTTCAAAAAGTGTGATCAATTATATTAGAGTGTAGTTTCATAATAGATACTTTTGAGCTCTTTTGGAAATGCTTATATCAGAGATACCAAACCGTCAATAATTTTTAAAATGTAAATGTATAATTACCATAAACAGGTAAAGCACCATGATATTTTGCAGAGTTTTTAAGTCCAATCTTCCAACTGTTAGGAAAAAAACAGCAGCGTCATCGTTTCTGTGTTAACTATCCTAATATCGACTGTCTTCCGAC
Source organism: Ptychodera flava (assembly GCA_001465055.1). NCBI lineage: Eukaryota > Metazoa > Hemichordata > Enteropneusta > Ptychoderidae > Ptychodera > Ptychodera flava. The sequence goes on along the minus strand of LD358417.1, from coordinate 124,121 downwards.
TGAAAGATATTTTTCTCTAGTTCATTTATTTGCGGTAAGGGGGTTTTGCTTTGTTTGAAACATTTGGAGCTGAATTTTGAAAAATAATTCGATTGATATTCTGCTGTTTGTCTTCTGCCTGAATACTTCAGGATATTCAGTACATATTTTAAAATACCATGTCGTGTTTTTCTGTGAAAATCACAAAGGAAATTAAATATTTTAACATCATACACAGCAAAACATAACAAAATTCATGAAATTTATCCAGTAGGAATAAATATGTTACCATGGTAACAGCAGTGAATTTGAACTTTTTATATTTGTTTGTAATCTGAAAACAGAATTTGCATCAATTTTCCATCTAGCATTATAATTATTTAATGTGGAAATGGAAGTCAACAAATGGCAAGATACCATTTCCAAATTCCTGTACCATCAGCCTCATTTACATGAACACAAACTATCCAACCCGCAGTGGTCTGTGAAAATCATGCATATGCAAATTTTTCACACTTTGCGATTTGCTCATCCCAGTGCTCTTTATCAAAAGTCAGCCCACTTTGTCCGAACCTTACCGGACAGTTCAGTTAATTTCCAACGAGGGTTACCTTATCAGTATTATTTGCGCTTTCCTTTTGGCATATTGTCTTTCCAAGGCATGGCAATTTCCATACATAGTGCTGGTTGGTCCATGCTCACACAGTTTACATTCAGTCAGATTAAAAGAGCTTACATGTACCAGTAGGCCTATGTCACATTCTTAACTGATTGCATGCTTCATGTGTAAAAGATTCAATCATTCATCCAATGATGGTGAACAGCCTTCCAGTAAAAAAGTTTGGGATGCCCACCATCATTTTTCAATTGTCAGTTATTGTTCCATTGTATAACCTGATATATGTAATGATCAGATGTGGTAATAGATGCATAATGTATAATTATATCATGGAATGAATTGCATGTCAGTCCTTGTATTTCACCTGTGAAAAAAGAGAGTAAAAATTTAGTTGCAGAGAAACCAATTAACTAATGTTTCCCAGCACTTGAAATTCAAAATGGCTGCCATGAATCCTGTGTTAACTCTTAGGGTGAAATCGCATAAGATAAGCTGGTGAAAACACTTGTTACTGCATGAGCTTCAAAATGAGCCTCTACAAGTGGTAGACCAAAAAGTTTTGTGACAGTTTGAAAGTCCGAATATCTGTCCTGGAAGCGCATTCTACCTTCAGCTGTCTTCCCTTTTCTACCAATAATGCACATATGGGAAGATAAAGTAATCTACTGCCAACTAAAAGGAGAACTGTTGCCAATATATTTTATTTAACTGGTTGGGGAAATAAAAACTGAATTACTTTTGCCAATGTCAAGGACCAGATACAAATGCATATTTTCTTGTTCATGTATCTCAAGTCAACAATTCCATTTCCAGTTTAATTCAATCAATTTGTTCATTATTCATTGTCTTGTTTTTAGACGTGCAATTTGAGTCACACCCACAAGAATGTTTTACATATAATATATACACTCAATAGACGTCATGTTGACTTCTCTTCAATTCACAGATATATCGAAAAAGCACTTTCTGAAATGAAATCGCAATTTCCTTAGTGGGTCATCAAATGGAAAAATATGAGAGATTTCTGTCTGGGTATATTTTATCCATTCATTCATCCATTCAGACGTTTTTTCACACCTGAAAAATAAAACGTACTGCAGTTTTGCTATGCAGTTACCCAATATGATGAAACACTTGTAAATTATCACTCACTGCTTTTGTACCATTTCACAGGCATTGGAGTTTGACAAAAGAACAATATGCCTTTGACTTAAGATTTAATAAAGATGACATTTCATCATACAATTGTCATAAACGGGTTCATTTTTATCGAGCCAATGTCAGCGACACAGAGCTTATCTAATAGGTTGATGTGAGGCGGTGTCCGGCATCTATCAACCTTTTATGCCAAGCTTTTCTTCAAAACAGCCACTCTGATTCTTTTCATATTTTGAGTACAGTTCTCCAGGGATGATGACCTAAATCAGATTTGTTCGAATTGAAATAGGCAACTTTGTAATTTTTGAGGCTGATCATGCTATTTTTGGGCAAAAATCTCTTCTCATAACAGCTGGTCTGACAGCTTTAATATTTGATATACAGATCCCCAGTGATGACCTTATTTAGATTTATTCAAATGTTGATGAAAATGTGAAGATAATTTAAGGCAATTTGTGTGTTTTGGTCAAAATATCTTTTAAAACCTTCAACTTCAAAACTGCTGGTCAGACAGCTTTAATATTGGAGATTTAGGTCCCTGGGGATAACCTTTTTTCAGATTTTGTTCAAATCGTGCAGAAATATGGCAATTTATGTTTTTAAGGCAATTTTTGTCATTTTTGGTCAGTTTTTTATTTTCCATCAAAAGTGTTTTTCCAATATCTTTGAAATATGGTAAACTGGTTTGTAGGGATCATTGAAATGCGGCTCAAATTGTGAAGGAATGTGCAATTTTGTATTTGTTGGCAATTTTTTCTTCTCAAAAATCGCTTGCCTGATAGCTTTGAAATTTGATATACAGATTTCTAGGAATTATCTTTATATATTGAAATTATGATGAAATCTTATAGGGCAATTGTTGCCATTTTTAGTCCAAAAATTTGTTTCTCAAAACTACTTGTATGATAGCTTTGATATTTGGTAGACATGTTCCTAGGGATGGTCTTAATGTGATTTATTAAAATTATGATGAAAAATCTGACTTTTATAATTTGGGGTAAATTTTGCCATTTTTGGTCAAATTTCTTTTTTTCTCAAAAGTCACATGTCTGATAGCTTTGAAATTTGGTATACAGATTCCTACGATTTATGCTCATGACGTAAAGTGAAATTATGATGAAATCTGCAATTTTGTCTTTTTTGGTCCATTATCACCAATTTTGGTCAAAAAATTGTTTCTAAAAACTGCTGCCTGATAGCATTGATATTTGCAAGGACATGTTCCTGGGGATGATCTTAATGTTATATGTTCATATTATGATGAAATCTTCAATTATGTATTTTTTGCAGCTATTTTCACCATTTTTGTCAGGTCATCCTGAAGTGAGCTATCAAAGATTTCCACCTTCTTCATCAACACATTTGTCATATATTATTAGTTTCTACATAACACGGCAGATCTGTATCGACCGTTAGGTACAGTCTGACAGTGTGCTTCAGTATATCCAGTCATTTCAGAATCAGAATCAGGGCTGTCATTTAAATATTATTGTAATACTCAAGCAACAGAAACGTGCGTAACAATTCTTCGGATAAGTTTGGATCAAGCCTGAATCATTTATTAAACACCCATGCAATATTTATTTGGCTTCGAGACTGAATTTGCATGATTTTGATCTCTACCAGCAGCATTTATTGTCGAAAGTGAAATGGTTAAGATGAATATCGGTTATTCGTACTCTGTAGTATAAATGATGATGGGGAAGATTTTAATAATGTGATTTTGATCCGTTAGATATTGTGTTATGATTTATTGTCCAAACAATGGAAAAGTTTTTGCAAAGTCTACGGAGTTAGTACAGTTTTGTCACAGACATGTACCGGTCAACCCCCTAGCCTCCCCGCGGGCACTACTGAAATTTCAAGGAAGTACCCTGAAAGAACTACGCTTAGTTCTGACTTGAAACTTTCGCCTGTTCTTCTTAGTCTTCAAAGTTGTTCGTTGATTGTAGTTTTGTAAACAAAAACACATTTCTAACGTGGTAAAACTAGCGTAAAATCTCCTACCTTCGTTTTCGACTGAACTGGAGATGAAGAGCGCCACAAGCGGTCAATGAAGGCAATAGAACGTCACACTTGAAAGTTTCGGAGGCTATACTTGCAAGTGTTGCTGCCTTTACTGTATCTTTCTGAGGCTTTACACATAATTTCTATGTTAGGCCTGATAATTCATGTTTCATGTGTACTTTTTACAAAGAAATACACCGACAATGCTTTATACTAAATAGCAAGATCTCTAGAAAGTTATTTTTATTGCGAAAAATACCTTGCCTAAATTCGATTGCATGAGGTTTGGCAACACAAGGGTAACGCTCACCACACTAATATCACATGAAAGAATTTCAAAAGAAGCCATCAAACCTACACTGTTTTTTTTTCCATGGCAGATGAGAGCGGGTAGTTAGGGGAGGGGAGATCAAACATTCTTGCTTTGCACTAGAAGAAATCCACCGGACTCCTTCAGATCGGATGACTGAATACGTTGCTGTGTTTCCTTTATTTATTCATTTGGATGTCAATTCGGATCTTGATGACGTTTATACATTTCAAATGATGCAGGATCAACCTCTCCCCGGTTTCACGAAGTCTCTTCCTCCCTCAGACTCAAAGTGGCGATTCTCCTCACGCATACTGATAAAGATCATATCATTTTAACTCAAAGAGTATTCTTGATGAAAATGTACCTAGAATAGACGATGGTCCGCTGATTGCGAGATCTCGCGAGACTTTAATACATGCCCGTAGAAACAGGATTCCAAATTAGTAATACAAGTCAAACTTTGTATGGGACTAGAAAAAGTGCAGAAATGAGCAAAGATTGCAACCTCATATGTTTTATACATTGTTTAATGTAATTAGCGACTTGTCCTGTTTTACGCAGTTTGTCCTGTGTTGCGAGAACACGTCCACTGCGAACCACATATTCTCGCGATATCTCGGAATGTCTCACGCTGTTCGGAACATGGTCTATGAACCCCAGAGAGTGACATCAATGTTCAATATGACGTCAGCCCGTTACTTGCTTCTTTTTTCCATAAACCAGTACATATTAGAGGAAAAAATACGAAACATCGCAGTTATTAGTATTCTAGAACCATACAATCAAGAGTTCGGCGACTTGTAACGAAAGCCGTGTCATTTTCGGCTAAGAAATTTAAATAAAAAAACGCGCAAAATGCCCTTAGAACCCACGCTCCAGCAGAGACTAATCCCCTTTCTTTTCACGCCTGACTTAATTTCCATAAATGCAATCTGTACCCACTTCACTCATTCTCTGGGGGAATTTAAGCTTATACTATGCATTGTATTCTCGACCATTAAACCCATATCTCAGAATATAATTTCCACAAACTACTCTTGTTTTCAAGTTTTAAGGAACACATCTGCCAAACGACCAGTTGAATAGCCACATTGCTTTGTAGTGCCCAGAAAAAAAATCCATCTGTGCGTGTTTCATTAATGAACAATGAAGTAATTTGAATTGAATTGAATTGAATTGAATTGAATTGAATTGAATTGAATTGAATTGAGCTGAATTGAATTGAAAGGTTAAACTCGTCAGAGCTGGGTTATCAAGATCCATACGGGAATGAACGATAGCCCAGTCCTGTAAAGTGATATACCTTGCTTCCCTTCGAATTCGCCGTTAATTTTGTGACAACCAAAGTACAAATACGATCATGCCAAATGTAACTAAGAATTTCGGAGACTATTTACTACATAAACCACCTTGCATTAACTTACAGAATCAATGCGTGAAGCTTGGCATCCGAGTAAAATGAGCGGTTTGGTAGCCTTGATGTAAAGAAAGGGTGATGATCACTCCATTTTGACAGATAAACTAGACCACTTTGGCATGAGAGATACTGAACTGAAATCGTTTCATTCCTAGTGAAGTAACCATACTCAGATTGGATGTGAAATAGAATCTACAGCTTCAATGATAAAAACTGGTGTCCCGCAAGGCTCCACCTTTGATACGATGTTGTTTACATCTTATGTAAATGACCGACCTTAACTTTGAGGCGTTTTAATTTGCTGTAAACTTGTCTGCTGCCGATACAACTTTTTATTTTGGATAAGGATGTGAACAGAGAGAGAGA
>LD358417.1:95957-118239 GCA_001465055.1 Ptychodera flava | reverse complement strand
GAGAGGTGTTTGTTTGTTTGTTGTATGGTTCGTTGTTGCTGATACTTTACTATTAGAAAATGTTCAAACGTTGCGTGCGCGAACGGAAGATAAACGGATACGTCATCATTTTCTTCGCGCTCTCATCATGTTATGATGTCATGCGTTTTCTTGTCTTTGCATTCATTTTCAATGTAAAAAAGCGACTTTTTATCACGTACATCTTTTCCGGGAGCTATTTTCACGCTCGCTTCGTTATAAACTTGATGTTCGATACTGGCATTCCTTAACTTTGTGTTTTTGCTTTTGTTTTTCGATTACTTTCTGATTTTGAGATATATTTGCTAACAAAATGCATACGAAGTCGCTCTGAATAAAATCAAAATAACAACTGCAGTGGAAATCACAGCGTCGCATCAGACGTTGCATAAGAACCGCTATGCTGATAAACATCTATTTTATTATACCACTAAGGCTTTGTAAGCTTGTTCAAACGCAAATTTAAGTTTCAGTATTTCAAGTTTTTATCACTGTGTTCTGTAAACCAGATATCAAAGCAACATTGTCTAGTCCATGCGACTATGTGAACGGGTATGTTAGTCAGCACATCTTAATCGGAACTGTGCAATTACGATACTTTTACGGAACGCGCAAGCCACTCTGCGCTACGTTCTCGCTACGGGTGCAATTTTAACCCCTCTAGCAACCGTAGCCCTCACACTGCGAATAAATCATAGAAATACTGAAATTTAGTCTTGAATTGCGTGCTTAGATTGTTTTATTTTTATTTTCATAGGTGAGGTTGTCTTACTCTTTTACACTGCATGAAAACCCAATAATACTTACTGTATTTGCATGGATTATTGCCTGTATTTTAGCTGAAGAGTGCATATACAGACGAATACAGTCAATAATCCATTGCTTGTATTCAGCAAGCCTGTATTCATGTGGATTCATGTGAATTCACGTGTATTATTCTATAATACAGGTAACTTATTAGTGTGAATTTATCTGTATTATTGCGTTTTCATGCAGTGTTAGGTGGCGAGTTCAATAATTTTGAGGGAGGTCCGATAAGAGATAGCTGGCTAAATAATAACTGGAAGCTCCCCTGTGTGAAGCATTCATAATTTTCAAATTTCTCGAAGCTGTTAGGTGCCCTATAGATGAGTGTTGCAATATTACAAATTACTCATAAAAAGAAGTGTGGAACTTAAAAAGATGTTTTGAATATAATGATTAATTATATTCAAAACGGCTATTTACATTTACACTAATTTCAGCTTCGTACATTACGAAGATATAATTTCAGGATGAATCCGTACTGGTTGATAGACAGTTAGTTATTTCATTCCTAGTCAGCTTTCTGCCGATTTCAGGATGTTGTTCCATAAAGTGAAGCTGTCGGTAATACTTACGAGTGACGATTATTTCCCTAAAACTGTTAGCCGATCGACTGTTCCAGACTGACGATTTTCGTTAATTAAATATTTTAATACTGGCTTATCACAATATGGAAAGCGCTAGAAATCGGTATATGTTGGCTTTCTTTTTTATACATGTCTACATTTTTTTGTAATATCGACAATTTAGGACCGCAGATTTTAATACGAATGACAGCCAACATATGTAAACTGATTATTTGCCAGGAAGCAATATTTTCTCTGCAGTAGTTTTACAATCATGAAAAGTAATTGATTTCATGATACGCACATACAAAAGTCAGGGAAGCTTTAGTCTACTGAACGCAAGTAATGACGAATACCAAAAAGTGTATTCAACAGAGGGCAGAGTAGACGAATATCCGATTTTCACCTTATTGAATCGAGTTAATTTGCGTCCCGTCAGCAATGATGTCACGGGGGTACATCCTCTATGCCAAATGTTCATTCACCACACAAAGCGGGCATTACGAAAGCGAGAGGTAGAGAATGCACCCCCGATATCATCGTATTCGATATAAGCCCTTCTTCTTCCAATAATTCCCCGTTCATCGATAACAGGGGAACGCTCGTCCGAAACAAGCTGACAAGGTAAGAAATTCATGTTTGTCGTTGTTTCATTTTACTTTGCATGAAATTACCTTGTACCTCAATTCACTTCAACAGATTTTTATTCAACCCAAACATGTTGCTGTGGAGCTGTAATTGTGCAGCAACAATTCACCTATCTCTAATTACCTATAAAACTCATCGATTGGTATCCTGCAATCAGCAATGAAAGCTTTCAGACACGCTAACCATCCACAGAATGTGGCCATAACTTGTGTTTCACTTGCAGTAAAGGGAAAAAAAATGAAAATTATTCGAACACCTATTCGACTAACATTGTCATTTTCAAGGATGTTTTTGTTTTCATTTCAGACTCGAAATGGATCTCAAAGCCGTTCTCATTCTACTTTCTGGAGTAGTTGTCGTTGTAGCACAGGTATTGTAGTGCCTATTCAAATATGTGGTCTTGTCAAATCAAATTATCTGCTTGTCACAGAGGTTTATCACTCACGAATATTCTAATGCAAAGACCTAGAATGCCATATAAACAGTTACATGCCTTAATATGATGTCTTATTCATTTCTGTCCATCTATTGGCGCTAATCCATTAAAATAGTTCAATTATATTTTTTACATTTATTTTTAATAATTGTATATTTCTCAAATTATAAACTCTCTACATATTTTTGGTTATTCATTACTTCTGTTCTCACGGAGCTATACGAAGCAAAAGCTAGAGATGTACTCTTTACATAAATAGGGCATGCGCATGTGTGAGTTGCATACTGGCGTGTTTGTATGGGCGTGTGCCTTATTGAACTCCAACTGTATGGAGGGGTCCGACAGTCGAAAATACAAAAATCTTGCTCGGTGATTGAGCGATAATTTTACAGCTCTTAGGTAATTATGTATCTGAACAGTTTTTATCGTTATCTCCTGTGCTCAGGAGAGTAGGTATTGGAGGTTGTGCCTTCAAATCTGATCAGGAAATTACTCAATTTACCATTTGAACGTGTTTTGTTAACCCCTGCTACCTTGATATGTTTTCCCTCTATGAGCTGCAGTATTGACCGTATTTTTCTGTATTCTTCCCATTTCTCTTCATTACTTCATTACCCGCGTAACAGCCGTGGGATTGTGTGCGTAAGTTCTACATCAGTTGTTCACTGTGGTACACCGTGACGCTACAAACTAATATTTTTATTGGTAGTGGTATAACGTGTAGCCTGCACAAAAATCGTTCATTTTTAAGAAGTACACATACAATTTTACGTGTTATGAAATGTAACACGATCGTGACATATATTGTGATGGGAACGTGAGCAGATGAGCAATCATTTCAATATTTGGAGCAACTCTCATTTTTATCAATTTGAACATAGTCCGTTACTTATAAGGCATTGTGATACAGAAAATAGTTTTTGCGGTTTTCTCATTTCTGACGTAAAATTTTTCTTCACAGCGTCTTTCTGTCTGTGTAAGAGGTATGAGGTGCATTGCGAAATGCCAAAAGATGCCAACGCTGAGATGACCTACTATGAGTATGCTGAAGCGAAATGCGCCGAACGTGGAGGTAGCCTTGCTAACTTAGTTGATGCACACATTGATTCCATGGTTAGGGCCTTCATCGCCGGTGAAGGGCTTGATGGGCCCCCATGTATCAACAAGCCAACATGGGGATTTTTTATTGGTCTTACCGATTCTGCCAGTGAAGGTACATATGTTTGGAACAATGGAATCGAGATATGCGGCAACGGTTTTACAAACTGGGCTCCACGCGAACCAAACAACAATATGAAAAAAGACGAGGATGGACAAGACTGTGTTCAGCTTTGGTAAGTCTCTCATAATTCGTCGATGTCTCTAAAAACAAACAACTTATAACAGAAAGACTTATGCTAAAAATACTTGACTAAACCAGGAAGCAATCTTTATAAGTAAGACAAGTGTTTCTTCCGAGAATTTGCAGTAAGTTTTGAATGATTGTACAAATCAGAGTCATTGAGAAAAGTGCATTTGAGTGAGAACAGTAATTACTTCTCAAGGGCACGTTAAAAATATTTTAACTATTCCGTTAGCATTACGTATATACCTCCGTTTATATTAATACTGATGAAAAGAGGAGAAGATGCAGATCAATTGAAGCATCATTTGCGCCTAGAATTTACATACATTTTTTTGCCTCCAATTTTAACGCTAACAAAATATTATTTAAAGACAATTTGGGTTTTTAACGGGATGTATTGTTCAATGTGATACTTATTACATGCTATATTGGAGTGTGCTATACTTTAATATTTTGTTGCTTGTTTATGTTAGGTATAGACGTGGTTACGATGGATTGTGGGATGATGAATACTGCAACTTCCGGCCAAAAGGATTCATCTGCGAGATTCCTAGTAAGTATTTTTTGCTTAATGTATCGATAGATCCCAGGAAAATAAACTTGCGAAAACATGGGCTTATTTCTATGGATTACACAATCAATGGTCATTCGACTATTCACTAGATAATATGCGATGTTGTCTCTTACAGACCACTGTTGCTGCAGTGAAGCACCCCACTAGCTTTTTCTCGCATCATCTACTCCGCGGAATACAGCTAGCCCGATCAGTGAATTCTATACGGACATGAAAAATATCTATTTAACTTTTTCTTAGCATTGCTCAATTTGACCTGTGAACTAGAGAAAAATAAAAATAAAGTAAAGTTCTTTATGGCATGAACTGAAAGTGTGGCATGAACTAAGTTTTTTTGTGAGATGTGCGCGGTTGTTTTGGTAACCGACCAACGACGTCGTACAGTACGAAGTCGAAAATGTTTTCATTTCTGCAGCATTCGCTTAGCACTTACAAACACTCAGAAAGTTATTTACAATTGAGGATTTTGTCGATTGCCTCATAATACTATAGTCAGAAGAGGAGAGTCAGTCACACTATAAGTATTGAAGTCTTCCGTGGAAAAAAAGAGCACACACAAAAAACATGATAAAATAAGTGTGGTCGACCAGAGTTCCGTCTTCAAGAAAGTAATCTTTATCTAATGAAATGCAACAGATGTCAACATAATTACGAATCAGGCTCCATTACTGGTACTCAAACTGGGAAAAACCTACGTAATAATGGGCAATATTAATTGCGTCACTAGCAACCTGATCTCTATCATCACCTGCCAGAAATGCCGTCAACAATATATTGGGTAAACTAAACGAGAATTTGAAGGACTTGTACACAAACACATCTATGCCATCCCAAACAACAAACCAACATTCGTAGTCGAATAAACACGGGCATAACTTAAGCTTCATTCATTTTCTTGTCAGTGGTCTTTGTAAAATGGCCGTACACAATACCTAAGAGAGACGTAAAACAAACTCTTTTAGTACTTTACTTAATCCGGCATCATGTCATCAAATGGCATTGACTGCAAAGAAGGTTAACTGCTGGCTTGTCTCACATGACGGGACTTTCTTTCTCTTTCTTAAGTGTCTGGTAGCTTTTCACCTTTCACTCAATACTATAGAGGGTCAGTTTCCATTCATTTCACACTAAAACATATTCCGACAAAACACCCCATCAAAGTTAGTTTTAACACACACACACACACACTCTCTCTCTGTCTCTGTCTGTCTGTCTGTCTGTCTGTCTATCTGTCTGTCTGTCTGTCTGTCTGTCTGTCTCTCTCTCTCGCTCTCTCTCGCTCTCTCTCAGAGTCTTGAATATTTTGGCATAACTTTTCACTGTTCTCTCGTCATCTTTTAATCACTGCAGTGTTTATTACTAAGGATAGCATATTCAAAACACAATTTTAGTCAAACTTTTTGTGAGTTTCTTCCGAAACCGTCAAAGCAGTAACGGGCGCTGGCCATTCTGATGAAGTCGGAGCAATAAAAACAAAAGAAAAAAATATATGGCGATGGCGGCGGTAATTAAAGTAATTTGTCCCCGATACATAAGTTATCGCAAGACAAATACGAGTTTGGTTGATTGATGCAGGTATTTCGTGAAAGTTTTCGGCCGCGACTAAACCATCATGTGGCTAAAAGTGTTCATATATTTCTTATACATCAATTGACGTAAGATTGGAAGCAGACACAGTAGTGATATGGTGATGTATGATGGCTCTGGTTGAACAATCCTCTCATGACATAACACCATAAAGAGTGATGAATAATTGTGTGCTCGTATTGGCCCTTTCCCGCCTCGTCTTTTCAACACTTCGCTCACAACTGACATCGTACCGTATCATTTCAAGTCAGCGATAATTCGTCCATTGTTGAAGACATACAGCGAACTTTGATGGGAATATTTCGCAGAACAATAGCCCTGTTTCGACTCCTCTCTCATCAAATTTCCGTGAGCGGGTCGTTGTGCAGTAATTGAACAACCATCTCTGTAAATTAAAGCTCTCCACAAAGTTTTAAAGTGCTTACCATGCTAAGCACAGCACATCACAGAAACGGCACTTTTCGTATTTACTATGATGTGTCTCGCTCTGAATGGCAAAAAAGATGTGATTGTGATAGTGAGCATGCGTGCGTTAGTGCTTCAAGAACTCTACAACGTGTGGAGCGGTCTCAGTCAGAAACTTGTAACAACTTAGCCGGCTATTGAACCACTCTTCTTTGGGAGTGGAGATTTAGCCGAGCGGTTCTCTCTGTGGCCTCTCCGCTAGGCGACTGATGCCGTATGTTGTGGGTTCGAACCCGATTGAAAACTAGCCGTATTCTCATCACGTTGGGTCTGTCAGTGGTGTTCGATACTATTGATCATGAAACTATGCTGCAGAGACTCTAATGCCGTTTTGGTATCACTGGCACAGCATTATCTTCAAAGTTGGTTTCATTCGTGTCTTATTGATAATTCTCAATGCGTCGAGATAAGAGAACTGCATCATCCCAAATTTCACGGGATGATGAAATATGGTGTATCACAAGGATCTGTGCTTGGCCCAGTCCAGTTTACACTCTGATAACCCGACTGGATTTTCACCGCTGGATCATTGAACATAAGAGAGTTACAAGAAATCTGAAATGAAAAAATTGTTAGTGGTCCATGTAACAAATAAGGATTTTTTATATCAAAGAAGATTAACTGTAAATAGTGCCAAACATTGGAATAATGTTGATTTAAATATAAGATCTAGTAACTCGTTGAGTACTTTTAAAACTTCTTACCTTAAAGCTTATTGGGATTAATTTACATGTTTTGAATTTTAGTTTTCTTGTCGATTTGTTTTTGTCGTTTTGTGTGTGCGTTCATTTGTCTCTTCTGAGCTGGTTCACTCCACCCTTTTCCTGTGCATTGTATTGTGCTAGCTTTGATTGTCATGATTCATGTAGATCTGCTTTGTATAATGGAGGGCCCTGGGGATGATCAGCCTACCAGGCTACCCTCGTTAAATATGGTTAGTTAAATAGAAAACTGAAAAAAAAACACCATCGTTAACCATGGATTTATTGTATGATATACGCGGATGATTCACGTATTTATGTCATCTGCGACCGACCTGACAACATTCGAAAGAGTTGGCTGATGACGTTCGGGTATGCATGACACCCAACATGCTTGCACTGAACGGTGACAAAAAATGAATAATTCAGTTCTCATCGATTCTGAAAGCTTATGTGACAGTACTCGATGTCTAAGAACAGACCATTGGGACATAAAATCTTCAACAGTTTCAGTCAGGAATTAATCTCGCTATTTTCCGAAATCAACATGATTCCATGTCTGGTCATGTTGATATATTGTGCAGAAATGGCTTCTTTTAGTTGCAGAGGACAACGATAAAGAGCCGTAAATTTCGTGAAAGATCTACGATTATATTGAAAACTTGGCTCATACACACGGGACATCCTAACTAGACTATAACAATCTTTTATTTGGTTTTTCCTGAGGGCAAAGTTGGTCGACTTTAGTCTCTTCAGAATGCTACTGTGAAGTAAGTTTTTCGTACGCGTAAATTTAGTAACATCACACCCATACTTGATTAAATTGATTAAATTATTTTTACCAGTCAGAGTTCTGCGTTCCAATGAGAAATAATTACGTTTATCACCACTTTGTGGTAGTTTCAATAAGATATACAGTAACTGTAAGAAGGTGTTTTCTGTTTTGGCGCCATCACACTGGAATAGTTTGCCGTTTGATATTAAGGCAGCTAGAACTGTTGAGAGTTTGAAGTGTAACATGAAAACTTTACTTTTTTCCTCACAGTTATTTGTAATTTTGATAAGACTTCTTTCGCAAATCTCCATCAAGTTACATTTGTCATTTAAGCTTCATCATGGACTGTACTGTAATGTTTCAGTCTGTTATGTGCAATGCCTTCAGACGTTTGTGTAGAGCATTGCAAACACATTTTAATAATAATAATAGTCAAGGAAAACAAAGTGGGTGGATGACAACACCACTTCAAATCTTGGCACACATTCTTCTGTTCAAATTACTGACGATAACACGTAGCCTGTCGGGTGCAGAGCACTGCCAAGGTCAAGGGGAAATTGGGTAGTATACGCATGCGCAGTTTTCAAAACAATCGCATCCTTCCATAAGTCCTAGTCATGTTTATTTTTAACAGAACTGATGCCACTGGTGATAATATAACAACAAATTTTCTCTATTTCCATCAGCTTAGTTATTTTTGAGTAGACTCAGACATGAACACTTCGAATGATGAGAGGAGAATTGTGAAAGGGTTTGAAGTGCTTTATTCATCGATTAAAATTTAACATTTATGTTTCGTTTGCTGTTTACTATTGTATAATGAAGACAACAAAGAAGTAAGATCTAAACCGGAAAATCTCTACAAAATCGATCATGTGATCAGGGAGTGACTTGTTGCAAGTCACGTGATCCGTGCATTTCGCCTTTTCTTCAAAAGCTTCGTCTGCGATACGGATTTCATTCGATAGAATAGCATACATCTGATGCATGGCTCATAATTTCTGCAGAGACAAAAATATCGTCGATCACTGGTTAAGGTAGATCGCGCCTCGGGGACAGATATTCGGACTCTCAAACTTCTACAATTCTTTTCTGATCTACCACTTGTGGGGGTTCATTTTAAAGCTCTTGGAGAGAGAAAAATTTTCACCGTCTTAGTTTTACGAAAATCCAAAATTTAATTTTTTTTCCCATAGAGTTTACACAGGGATGGCGGCCATGTTGAATTTCAAAAATCGCAAGATGTTGGGTAATTTGTTTCGCTAGTTCAAAAGTTTGCAAGGTGACCCCTGATTTTCATTGTTGATTTGGCAAGAGAATGGTTGAAAGTTTCGTTTAGGAAATTTTGAGCAAAAGTTTAAGTCTTTCACTTTCGAGGCGCATACTACCTTAATAAGCATTCAGCATATTACAAATCTTAGAGTTAAATTAATGTAGACCTGTTTCTCAGCTGTTGAATATTGCAAAATCGTACATCAACGTCGTTTCTCACAAGATCCAACCACGGTCCCTCAAGGACCGTGATCCAACTATGATGGACTTGAGAACAAAGGAACAAAACATCGTATGTAGCGGTATACGTATGTCGGGCACACAGTAAAATGAAAGTAAGTTCATTTGTGAGAACAACAGGCAAATATTATCATGACACATAAAACCTTAGCTTGTTGCTATTTTTCATCCGCAAAAATGTTTCTCAGCTTGTTTTGCACTGTATACTATTTATTCTGTGTAAACCTCACAATTTGCCTATTGACGGTTATTGGTGCACATATGCCAGACACTTTCTTGTAAGTACTAATAAGTACCAATAAGCGAGCACGGTCAAGGCAAGGAAAATGTCATTCCCTTTCGAAATAAAAAATAAAAATCAGAGGACACTTACAAAATTTGGTAATAGAGATACAAAATTATATAATATTTACCAGCAATAGAAATTCAAAATGATCGTTATCCCTGTGTTAGTCTATCGAAAATATCAATTTTCGATTTTCACAAAAATCACTTGTTAAAAAAAAACAAGTTACTCAACGAGCCTCAAAATCAGCTCCCTACACAAGTTGTAGACTACAAACACATCTTAAAAGTTTCAGTTCGACTATTTATGTCCTGGGTGCATCTACTTCAAAAACGCAACCAGTCATGATTGTTGCCATCGAGAATGAGATATTGATTTACCCCAGGCCTACCTTGCATGAATCACTACAGAACATTTAGCTTAGTTGACCAATTCTTTCGTTGAACATTTCCGGTTTTTGAAAAATTATTCAAAAAGGACAGGAATGAATATATACTCACGGCAAACGTCATCAATATTCAGGCAAACATCGCCTTTAATTTCAAGGCGGGGAAGGTACCACTCGAATACATTCCCACCAATGTTTGATCCTCCTGCGACATTGGCGATCTCGCCTGCACCAAGTGCTCTTGACCACATGTTGAATTCAGTGATTCTACCGATGAGGGCTTGATATTCTCTATACCCCCCTCTAACGGTATCCTGGTCCTGCCCTAAAACCAAGGCGCCGCCACCGGTGACTTTTTTAGCCTTCCGCAAGTCAGACCCACCCTGTATGTGGACACCGTCACGGAAGCACCTCCAATTACCGCCGCCAGAAGACCATGTGACGCACACGTGATGCCAGCTGCCATCGCCCACGGTTAATATAGTTTCAACTCTTCTAGACTTCACGTATAGACGCATATTATTAACACCTTCCAAAAACAATTCGTTATGTGACCCTTGAACGGCATAGGACACCATTGTCGCTGTAGGGCTATTACTCAGACTCTTCACCCAGATACACGCAGTCAGAGAATACATTGGAGGAACGTATGTTTGTGCAACAACCTCGGTATTGGTAGTTTTCAGTTGCAATGTCTTCTGATCTGAAGAGTGAGAAAACATGTTAATGAAGTTTTAAATTTAGTTACGGTACGATCTATAGCTAATGTGTAATTCATCTTTGACGTAAGTGTATTCCATACTAACAACTTTCAAAAACTATAAGGCTTAACTTAATCTTTAAAGTTTATCGTGACGCAAAAAAGCACTTCATTTACACGATCTTTGAACCAAAGAAACAGCTTTGTTTTTGGTAGTAATTGTCGGTGACATTATGCAAATGTGATGTGATTTTTTTTCCATTGACCATCCTCGGGTGAAAGTAGACAAAAGAATTAAGCATTAACCTCAACTTATAGACATTTTATGTACTTCGACCATACACGTCTTTTCTTCACCGTTTTAAAAATCACGCATGATTTTACAAAATTGTGCTGTTTTCTGATTGGTTATACTATGAAGAATTAAAAAAATCTAATGGTCCAAAACAAGGCATGTTCCAAGAAATACATTTTTTGCGTTACCGCATTAGTTTTTTGTTTTTATATTGGCTTCAAAATACATTTTCTTCCCCTTTTTAGTGCAGCATTCGCGTTATACCTATTCATATTGTCATGAGAACTTACCAAGAAAATCGGACTTGCTCAGAGAAACATCACCTTGTATGGAAAGTGAAGTTACATCCCAGGAGAAAAGATCACCTCTGATTATACAATCTCCAGCAACTTCCGATACCTCAAGACCTGTTATTGCTCTTGACCACATGTTGAATTCCGTCAGAGTCCCAAGAAATGCCAGTGTTGGGATGTACCCTCCACCGGTACGTTCCTTTACCTGTCCTAGGACTAGGTTACCTCCGCCGAGGAGCATGGCATCAGGTTTCAACGCTACCCCGCTGTTTGAGAAATCGCCGTTCCGGTAGATCTTCCAAGCCCCACCGCATGCAGACCAAGTGACACAAACAGGGTTCCACTTTGCATCGCTCACCGCCACTTGTGTCGCTACTGTTTCACGTTTGATGGTTAATTGCAGTGCTGTCGTATCGTGCAGGGCTAGCTCGTTATCTTCACCATGGACTGAGTACGAGACTAGCGCCCCCTTCCCTCCGGGATCTCTTGTTTTTACCCACATACACATAGTTAGCCCAGAGAGATCAGCGAATCGTTTCAACATCACGACTTCGGTGTTCTGGCTCTTGAATCTAACGGCTTTCTGATCTAGAAAGCAAAAGATACGACATGTTATACAACGCCATGAGGATTGCAACGTCGATAGGTCACCATAAACGAATTAATTGATGTTCGAATATACCTGTAATTTAGATAATTTAGATTGTCGATGTAAATGTAATAAATGCATTTTGGAAATGATTATGTATGGCACATTCAGAGACAGGCATGACTTTACACTGTGAACAAACATAAGATATTTTTTGTATAAGTATGTAACACATACATACAGCATATTTCTTCCGTTCTTCGGGAGACAGCGCCCTCTATATGGAGAGATGAAACCCCCCAGCGGTAAATATCGCCACCAATAGAGCAATCCTGTGCCACTTTGGTAATGAGCTGCCCTGAAAGAACTCTTCTCCACATATTAAACTCCGTAAAAGTGCCAAGCAGAGCCTGAATTGGATTGAAGCGTCCTCCGGGAGTGTCTTGCTCTTGTCCAAGAACAAGAACACCTCCACCAGTTACAACCTGATTAGTCTTCAAGCCCGTCCCAGCGATGTAGAGTGCACCGTTGTGGTACAGACTCCAAGCTCCTCGAGTCGATGACCATGCGACACACACGTGATGCCAGTGACCATCATCCACCGCCAAGGCTGTTTTCCCGTGACCATTTTTTATCAAAAGACGTAAACTACTAGTGTCGTACAGTAAGAACTCATTGTCGTTTTCCTCGACGGCGTAGGACACCAGAGTGGCTGTTCTTCCTGCGACACTGGTTTTCACCCAGATGCAAGCAGTCATAGCAGATAGGGAAGGAAGAGATCGTGCTAAGGTAATATTAGTTGCAGTGCTGTCCAATCGAAGCGTTTCGCCATCTGGAAAAAAAATCGATCACATGGCCACTTGTAAGAAGTACGTATTAAAATATAATAAATACACGTGATACTGTGCTCTCAGCTTGACACAAACCGAAGGAACGATGACTTTATTTTGTTACTGCTCTCGAAAAATATGAATTGGTGAAGAACTCTTCAAGCACAAAACAAGACAGACCACAGTAAATGGCTGCGAACGTCGCAGTAGAAGAAGTACTGGCAGATAATCTCCCTGATATTATAAAGCTAAGTCTCTCCACCCATGGAGGCAGTCCTTGCCTTACCTTAATACTGAACATAATGGTAACGGCTAGGCCACCACTATCGCGATAGCATTTTGTTTCCGGTAAAATTTCATGTTACGCTAACATGCTATTTTTCTGGCTCAACGTCGAGATACTGGTCTCTATTTGAAGAGACAGAGCCTTCTTTTAGATGTCTAAATTTCTTGAAGCTGGTCATAGAGATGAGGGGAGTCAATGAGGCCCACAAGGGACAAGAAGTTGCGTGTGCAAAAGGGTACGATGCTCAGAATGCCATCGTATCGTAACGCGTATCTTTTCTCCAACACAGGTACTTGACAGTAGAGATTCTCTGTTGTCTATGTCACAACAGATGCTTCCTAACCAATTGGTGGATGGAATGCGTATAAGGCCAACCATAACACCAATATTCATGACAGCAAAAGTGGCACCTACATTCTAATATAATTTAGGAGAAGAAGTAAAACTTAAACTTCTTTAACATTAACAAAAATAGAAATGTGTCAAATTTTACAACTATGATCGTTTTATGGTCAAAAATGTTCACTTTTCAGTGGAGTTCATCGAGCACATTTGTCGGATTTAATACGGTCCACATATTTTGAAAAATCTAATACCGAAGTGAATACTGAGTAAAATATTTTCGAGAATTGTACAAGGTAAGGAAGCGTGAGCTGAAGGTAGCCCGACCTACTAACCAACGCGTTTGCAAATCTAGTGATCGAATAACACGATTGGAACTTATTTGGGGATAATTGGATTTTCATATTTTGCAAATTTCTCAAAAGTGTTAGGTGCCATATAGCTGAATGTTGTAATATCGCAAATTACTCATAAAACGTGTTTAATACAAAAAGAAAAGCAGATGAGATAACATTTGTAGATTCAATCGACATTACTTCACCATCCAATTATGCAAAAATAGTTCAAAACGTGTTGAATACACTTTCTAATAAAGAAATTCACGACATCGGGGGAATTTTACAAACTGTCTTATTGTTCTGCACTTATCAGATTGTAAAGAGTTACTTTAATAAAATTGCTATAAATCTTCCTACCATATTTTCGGAAACCGTTATTGAAGGGAATCATCTTGTTGCTCCGAAATTGGTTGTTAAGGCGGAATGTTAGGAGTAACAACACAACGGTGTCAGGGATATTAAGGTTACGATCGAAACGGAGTCTTTTGTTCATTAAATCCAGACGAGTACACTGTATAATATTTTCTCAATTGCCACGGTAGATTTTCATGAAGAAGTTTCCTAGGCAACATGATTGTTAGACGTTCAAAGAATTATTCTTCTGAAAATATTTTACGCATACAAACCTAAAATACGAGTTTTGGTCCAGGTGTCGGATTGTAGTCGGGCGCTTCTCCGAGCAGACGACCGTTTCTCCTGGTATTCATCTTCGCCGCCGCTCTGTCTCAAAACACTTTGCTCACTGAGTTTGCCACCTAGAGACAAGAATTGTTGCCGAAAGCCATCGCAGAGCTTGCCATCTGAACGATTAAACCGAATCTCAAAAGCTCCGGTGCTTGAAAACAAAATAAAACACAAGCTAATTCCGACGATTTGGAGCCCTTTACCTCTGATCACGTCCATTATACAATGTGTTCGCAAACGTATACCCACAATCATTTAAATAGCTACGCCACTTCATGCAATCAATGTCCCTTTGTTTCTACGTTTTGGAAGTTTGCGTTTGCATAATATATCACTGCAATCAAAAGTTTACTGTCGCTCTAGTGAAAAAAGTGAACTTAGAGATAACCCGTAGTTTATGTCACAGACGGTAGAGTCTACTGTTTATGGTTATGTGAAGTAAACAAAACGTAATTCCTTCCACTTCCAATACTTGAAGTGCTAGGGTCGATTTTCGGTCAACTTCGCATTGAGGCTTTTAATTATGGAGCCTGTCGGTAGTATCGTTACCAAGGCGCGTTGTAAAGCCCTACTGTGGCAACCACTCACTATTTGGGAATGTGAGAACATCCAGGCTAATGATGTAATACATTTATGGTTCTGAGACTTCCCAGAGGGATACTATAGCAATCGCAAGAAAACTTACTAAAATTGCATTTTCATATTCTTTTGATGTAACTTATTTGGTCTCAAAACTGGGGAATTTCCAATAATGTATTACGAAGTAGATTATATAAATAAGAATGAGAATTATTGTAATTTTAATCGCTTCTCTTATAATACTATATACTTGAATAGTTGTGTCACTAAACAGCTTCGTAGTATAAGTCGTAATAGAGTGTTTGTTAGGATGGAGAATTACAATATGCATATCATAAAGAATTTGTCTCATTATGTTGACCTTCTCGCTCTTCAATTGGCTAGCTATTGCGCTATTTGATTTAAGTGGGAATTTCTGTTTTATCATGGAGCACACATGCTTTTCATCTCAAGTCAAATTTCGTATTAGCTCTACTGAGGTACATTTGTTATGCTTCTGCGAAATTTTATGGTTAGCATTAATTTTTGCAATCGATAAGGTGTTCGGCTGCTCTCACTCTGAACTACATTTTGTATGATTGCTGTGGCTATACTATAGATCAGTCACAAATTCCCGTTCCTGGACTTTACCCAGTGATGAAGTCATTCGGTCATCGGTTACAAGGTTTTCTGACTCACACTCAAGATTTATCTAAATGTATTTATCTAAATCTACCAGGCTACCCTCGTTAAATAAGGTTTAGTTAAATAAAAAACTGAAAAAACACCATCGTTAACCATGGATTTATTGTATGATATATGCGGATGATGCACATATTTATGTCATCTGCGACCGACCTGACAACATTCGAAAGAGTTGGCTGATGACGTTCGCGTATGCATGACACCCAAAATGCTTTCACTGAACGGTGACAAAACAGTAATAGTTCAGTTCTCATCGATTCTGAAAGCTAATGTGACAATACTCTATAGTCTTAGAATCGGCCATTGGGACATAAATTCTTCCACAGTTTCAGTCAGGAATCTCGCTATTTTGAATCAACATGATTCCATGTCTGGCAATGTTAATATATTGTGCAGAAATGGCTTCATTTCGTTGCAGAGGACAACGATAAAGATCCGTAAATTTCTTGAAAGATCTACGATTA
The DNA here is from genome assembly GCA_001465055.1 of Ptychodera flava. Lineage (NCBI taxonomy): Eukaryota > Metazoa > Hemichordata > Enteropneusta > Ptychoderidae > Ptychodera > Ptychodera flava. The sequence continues at coordinate 102,050 of LD358417.1, read as the reverse complement.
TATTGAAAACTTAGCTTATGCATAATGGATATCCTAACTAGATTATTGTAAAAGTCTTTTATTTGGTTTTCCTGAGGGCAAAGTTATTAAACTTCAGTCTCTTAAGAATGTTGCAGCGAAGTAAGTTTTTCGTACGCGCAAGTTCAGTCACATCACATCCATACTAAACGATTTTCATTGGCTATTGGTACTAGTAGATACTCGTATTAGATTTTAAATTAATTTGTTTACCTAAGAAATAAAATTTGGAAACAAATCTGTTTTTTTAAGAAAATTGATTAAATTATTTGTACAAGCCAAAGATCTGCGTTCCAATGAGAAATAATTACGTTTATCACCACTTTGTGGAAGTTTCAATAAGATACACTGCCAGAGACTGAGCGTTTTCTGTTTGGGCGCCGGCGCCATCACATTGGAATGGTTTGCCGTTTGATATCAAGGCAGCTAAAACTATTGAGAGTTTGAAGTATAACATGGAAACTTTACTTTTTTCCTCACGGTTAGTATTCGTAATTTTGAAAAACTTTCTTCCGCAAATTTCCATCCAGTTATATTTGTCGTTTAAGCTTCATCATGGACTGTACTGTAATGTTTCAGTCTGTTATGTGCAATGCCCTGAGGCGTTTGTGTAGAACATTGCAAACACATTTTAATAATAATAATAGTCAAGGAAAACGAAGTGGGTTTAATGACGACAACACCACTTCACATCTTGGTACACATTCTTCTGTTCAAATTACAGACGATAACACGTAGCCTGTCGGGTGCAGAGCACTGCCAAGGTCAAGGGGAAGTTAGGTAGTATACGCATGCGCAGTTTTCAAAACAATCGCATCATTCCATAAGTCCTAGTTATGTTTATTTTTAACAGAACTGATGCCACTGGTGATAATATAACAATAAATTTTCTCAATTTCCATCAGCTTAGTTATTTTTGAGTAGACTCAGACATGAATATTTCGAAAGATGAGGAGAATTGTGAAAGGGTTTGAAGTTCTTTATTCATCGATTAAAATTGAACATTTATGTATCGTTTGCTGTTTACTATTGTAAAATGAAGACAACAAAGTAGTAAGATCTAAACAGAAGAATCTCTACAAAATCGATTATGTGATCAAGGAGTGACTTGTTGCAAGTCACGTGATCCGTGCATTTCGCCTTTTCTTCAAAAGCTTCGTCTGCGATACGGATTTCATTCGATAGAATAGCATACATCTGATGCATGGCTCATAATTTCTGCAGAGACAAAAAATTATTGTCGATCACTAGTTAATAAGCATTCAGCATATTACAAATCTTAGAGTTAAATGATTGCAGACCTGTTTCTCAGCTGTGGTATCTCGCAATTGCAAAATCATACATCGACGTCCTTTCTCACAAGATCCAACCACGGTCCCTCAAGGACCGTGATCCAACTATGGACTAGAGAACAAAGGAACAAAACATCGTATGTAGCGGTATACGTATGTCGGGCACACAGTAAAATGAAAGTAAGTTCATTTGTGAGAACAACAGGGAAATATTATGATGACACATAAAACCTTAGCTTGTTGCTATTTTTCATCCGCAAAAATGTTTCTCAGCTTGTTTTGCACCGTATACTATTTATTCTGTGAAAACCTCACAATTTGCCTATTGACGGTTATTGATGCGCATATGCCAGACACTTTGTTGTAAGGTTCCTGCCAACTCACTGATCAGCGGACACAACAAATGTATCAATTTGAGCAAGTTAGCCCATATACCAATAAGCGAGTCCAGTTAGTCTTTTATATGTATGTATATATATATATATATATATATATATATATATATATATATATATATATATATATATATATATATATATTGTGCTATGCGTTACGCACAGCCACTTTTTTGTTAATTTTCCGTGTCCATCGTGGTAGTTAATATGGTATGTGTCTCGAAATTGAAAGCCATGTACTGTTGACTTTTCTCAAGTAAATGTATATCATTCCCTTTCGAAATCAAGAATAAAAATCAGAGAACACTTACAAAATTTGGTAATAGAGATAAAATATAATATTTACCAACAAGAGAAATTCAAAATGACCGTAATCCCTGTGTTAGTTGATAGACAAATTCAATTTTCGATGTTCACAAAAATCACTTGTTAAAAAAAACCAATTACTCAACGAGCCTCAAAATGAGCCTCCTAACACAAGTTGTAGACTACAAACACATCGTAAAAGTGTCAGTCGACTATCTGTGTCCGGGGTGCATCTACTTCAAAAACGCAACCAGTCATGATTGTTGCCATCGAGAAAAAGATATTTTTCTACCCTTGGCCTATCTTGCATAAGTCACTACAGAACATTTAGCTCGGTTGACCAATTCTTTCGTTGAGCATTTTCGGATTTTTGAAAAACTATTTTAAAGGGATAGGAATTAATATATACTCACGGCAAACGTCATCGATATTCAGGCAAACATCGCCTTTAATTTCAAGGCGGGGAAGGTACCACTCGAATACATTCCCACCAATGTTTGATCCTCCTGCGACATTGGCGATCTCGCCTGCACCAAGCACTCTTGACCACATGTTGAATTCAGTGATTCTACCGATGAGAGCTTGATATTCTTCATACCCACCTCTTACGGTATCCTGGTCCTGCCCTAAAACCAAGACGCCGCCACCAGTAACCTGTTCACCCTTCTGAAAGTCAGACCCTCCCTGTATTAGGACACCGTCACGGTAGCACTTCCAGTTACCGCCACCGGAAGACCACGTGACGCCCACATGGTGCCAGCTACCGTCGCCAAACGCTAATCTAGTAGTAACTCTTTTAGACTTCACGAATAGACTCATATTATCAACACTTGCGAAAAACAACTCATTAGCCGACCCTGGTACGGCATAGGACACCGTTGTCGCTGTACGTCTGTTCATAAGACACTTCACCAAGATACACGCAGTCAGAGAATACATTGGAGGAACATATGTTTGTGCAACCACCTCGGTATTGGTAGTTTTCAGTTCTAATGTCTTCTGATCTGAAACGTGGCAAAGACATATTGATGCAAATTTTAAATTTAGTTGCGATACGGCACTGTCTATAGCTTATGTGTTACTCATCTTTGACGGGACTGTGTTCAATACTAAAAAACTTTCAAAAAACATATTTACATACGTACACGATCTATTAACTAAGAAACACAGCTTTGTTTCTGGTAATTGTCGGTGACATGCTAACGTGATGTGATTTTTCTCTTGACCATTCATAGGTGAGAATAGACAAAAGAGTTATTCTTGTATGTTTCTGGTACCCCAACCTGTACCAGTTTTAATAACTCCCTCCATACACTTTTTCCGCGTTTTAAAATTGACGCATGATCTTGCAAAATGCATATTGTAGCCTTTGGAAGATTTAACAAGTTACAAGTTCCCAACGAGGATAACAAATTTCCCCAGGTATGTTATAGGAGATAAATAATTATGTTTTTGGGCTAGTGCAATAGTAATTGTTTTTATAGTGGCTTCCAAATACTTTATCTCCCCTATAAGTGTTTTATGGACATGATGGGAAGATTTTATATCCGATAATTAGTCAATTATTATTCATAATACGACATTGTGGACTACATTGTCATCAGGTGTGTTTTAGCGTATGGCAAGCCGATTGTTTCAAAATTATTTTAAATAGTTGTGAGGATCCAGAAAAAACCGCTAGGGTTAAACAAAACGAGGGGTGGTCATTCAAGATAAAAAAATCGCTAGGGGTAAATAAAAAGGGAGAGGGTACTGTGGTAGATAGGGAAAAAATGGGGAGATTACATGCAGAAAAATATCTGGGGTATTATAAAACCGAAGGGGGTGTAACATCCAGAGAAAAATCGCTTGGGTAAAAAACAGGTGGGTACTATTGCAGTGGTAGATCTAAATTAAAGAAATCGTTTGTGTCATTCAAATTACGAGGGGTGGGGGTGGGGGTTTAGCGCTGGTGTAAATAAAAATGGGTTGGTTAAATATTTGTGAGCATCCAGAAAAAAGTGAAGGGTGAAAGAATAGAGTTTCAAAATTATTTTAGATATTTGCGGTGATTCGAAAAAAGGGATTTGGATAATAAAAATTTGGAAGATCAAGAAAAAAGAAAAGAAAAGAAAAGACAAACAAACAAACTAAAAAAAAAGCACTGGGGCGAGAAAAAACGGATTCGGGGTTATCACAATTCACTTTGGGGAAAATGCAAGTGTATCATGATGCAAAACTTTAGTAGCTTTATGAATGTCAGAAAAAAAAGATGTAAAAGGATACTGAGAAAAAAAGAGCCGTGCTTGGCGCGCCGTAGTTAGGCGTTTTTTTATGTGCGAACGCGATGGTTTATCGTTTTCGAATGGAAACAAAGAAAAAAAAAATGTGCAGGTCTAAGAAATATATTGCTTGTTTTGCCTATAGTAATAATATTCTTTAATTACGCTATTTATTCGATTTGTTACTAAAGTGACGACGTGATCATTTCTAGTTGTAAGAGTTGCATTTGAAAAACCGGTCCAATAATCAGTATTATTCAGGTCAAATTATCATTATAATTTAAGGTAAGTAAATAATTTACCTGGTACAAGGAAATAGAAAAAGACATTAACAATACTATTGTTGTAATCTTGAACCACTGTTAAGTGTTGGTACTGGGTGTCAATGGGTAAGCGCTCCTGCTGGCGTGCTACACCCATCAAGATTGACTGATGAGACAAAATCACGTATGATTTTGTAAAGCCACTGTTGTAGGTCAAAGCCACGTTATGCTGTTTCTCATGTCTTTTGAGAAACAGACGATATTTCGATATACAACATCTCCGTATCTAGTACCACAGAACTTCTGAAAGCAATTAACTTGTCTAACATGATTGTTTAAATGTTTTTTGAAAGAAACCCGATCAGAGTCAAAACACATGTATTTTTTAAATTTGATGCAGCATTCGCGTTGTATCTATTCATATTTTAACGAGAACTTACCAAAGAAAATCTGAGCTACTCAGAGAAACATCGCCTTGCACGGAAAGTGAAGTTACATCCCAGGAGAAAATATCACCTCCGCTCGTACAATCTCCAGCAACTTCCGTTATCTCAAGACCTGTCATTGCTCGTGACCACATGTTGAATTCCGTCAGAGTACCAAGAAATGCCAGTGCTGGGGCGTATTCTCCGCTGGCAAGTTCCTTTACCTGGCCTAGGACTAAGTTACCCCTGCCCTGGAGCATAAGATCAGGTTTCAACGCTGTCCCGCTGTTTGAGAAATTGCCATTCCGGTAGATCTTCCAAGCCCCACCACACGAAGACCAAGTGACTCACACATGGTTCCACTTTGCATCGCTCACCGCCACTTGTATCGCTACTGTTTCACGTTTGATAGTTAATTGCAATGCTGTCGTATAGTGCAGGGCTAGCTCGTTATCTTCACCATGGACTGAGTACGAGACTAGCGTCCCCTTCCCGCCGGGATCTCTTGTTTTTAGCCAGATACACATGGTTAGCCCAGAGAGATCAGCGAATCGCTTTGACACCACGACTTCAGTGTTCTGGCTCTTGAACTCTACGGCTTGCTGATCTAGAATAGCAATGTTACGCGATAAATATATAAATTACCATATGGGTTGCTACGTCGATGAGACACAAATCCTTAAAATCGAAAAATGAAAAAATAAAACCAGATTAAAACATTTTCAGGATCCCCTTATACACATATCAAAAGTTTTAACCCTACCCGCAGAATTTTCGAATCCGCCCTGAATTCCTCCAGACCCCTCACCAGTATTTGTGAACGCAGCCTTACAATACGTACAGCCTATTTCTTCTGTTCTTCGGGAGACAGCGCCCTCTATGTAGAGAGACGAAATTCCCCACCGGTAAATATCGCCGCCAATAGAGCAATCTTGTGCCACTTTGATGATGAGCTGCCTAGAAAGAACTCTTCCAAACTCTGTTAAAGGACCAAGTAGAGCTTGAATTGGATTGAAGCGTCCCCTGGGAGCATCTTGCTTTTGTCCAAGAACAAGAACACCTCCACCAGTTACAACCTGATTAGTCTTCAAGCCCGTCCCAACTATGTAGAGTGCACCGTTGTGGAACAGAAT
>LD358417.1:43232-80057 GCA_001465055.1 Ptychodera flava | reverse complement strand
TGAATCTCGATGCAGCATTCGTGTTTATATAATTCACTTGGTTAAGAGAGCTTACCCCAAAAAATCGGTCTTGCTCAGAGAAACGTCACCTTGTACGGATAGTGAAGTTACATCCCAGGAGAAAAGATCACCTCCAATCGTACAATCTCCAGCAACTTCAGATATCTCAAGACTTGTCATTGCTCGTGACCACATGTTGAATTCCGTCATAGTCCCAAGAAATGCCAGTGTCGGGACGTACCTTCCGCCGGTACGTTCCTTTACCTGTCCTAAGACTAGGTTACCTCCGCCGAGGAGCATGGCATCAGGTTTCAACGCTACCCCGCTGTTTGAGAAACCACCATTCAGGTAGATCTTCCAAGCCCCACCACATGCAGACCAAGTAACACATACATTGTTCCATTTTGTATTGCTCACCGCCAATTGCGTCGCTGTTGTTTCACCTTTTATGGTTGATTGTAGTGCTGTCGTGTCTTGCAGGGCTAGCTCGTTATCTTCACCATGGACTCATGAGTACGAGACAAGCGCCCCCTTCCCGCCGGGATCTCTTGTTTTTACCCAGATGCATATGGTTAGCCCGGTAAGATCAGCGAATCGTTTTGACACCACGACTTCAGTATTCTGGCTCTTGAACTCAGCGGCTTTCTGATCTAGAATTAATATATCAAAAGATACGACATGTATATGTAAAATGCCATGACGTTTGCAACGCCAATATATTGGTCACCATGAACAAATCAATTGATGTTCCAATACACCTGCCATTAAGGTAATTTAAATCGTCGATGTAAATGTAATGGGTGCATTTTAGTGTGGATATGGTAATATACAGTACATGCAGGGACAGTATAGTGTGATTTCATTCCGTGTGAACAATCATAAGATATTTTTTTTCTGTACTGGCATGGCATATTACATATTGAATACATACAGCATATGTCTTCTGTTCTTCGGGAGACAGCGCCCTCTATGTAGAGAGACGAAATCCCCCAGCCGTAAATATCGCCGCCTATGGAGCAATCCAGTGCTACCTTGGCGATGAGTTGCCCTGAGAGAACTCTTCTCCACATGTTAAACTCTGTAAAAGTGCCAAGTAGAGCCTGAATGGGATTGAAGCGTCCCCCGGGAGCATCTTTCTCTTGTCCAAGAACAAGAACACCTCCATCAGTTACAACCTGATTAGTCTTCAAGCCCATCCCAACTATGTAGAGTGCACCGTTGTGGAACAGAGTCCACGCTCCTCCAGTCGATGACCATGTGACACACACGTGATGCCAGTAGCCATCACCCACTGCCAAGGCTGTTTTCGCGTGATCGGTTTTTATCCCAAGACGTAAACTACTAGTGTCGTACAGTAAGAACTCACTGTCGTTGTCCTCGACGGCGTAGGACACCACAGTGGCTGTTCGTCCTGCAACGCTGGTTTTCACCCAGATGCAAGCAGCCAAAGCAGGTAGGGAAGGAAGATATCGTGGTAAGGCAATATTAGTAGCAGTGCTGTCCAATCGAAGCGTTTCACCATCTAGACAAAGTCGATCAAATATCAACTTGTAAGGAGTGAAAAATATAGTAATGTTCGTAATACTGTGCTGTCAGTTTGACACAAACTTGAGGAACTATGACTTCATTCTGTTACTGCTCTCGAAAAATATGAATTGGTGAATAACTCTTCAAGCATAAAACAAGAATGACTGGAAGACGACAGTAAATGGCTTTTTCGTATGATTATTATACTTGCATTTTATGTAATTTAGGAGAAGAAGTAAACTTAAACGTCTTTCCTGTGAAAAAACTTAAAATGTGTCAAAAGTTACAACTATGTTCTTGTTGTAGTAAAATAGTTTTAATTTTTGTTTGGAGTGTTTAGAGCATATTTTTTCAGAGTCATATGGTCCACATCTTTCGAATAGTGTAGTACCGAAGGTAGTCAGAAAAACATTTTCGAGAATTGTACAAGTTAAGGACAAATGAGCTGAGGGAAGCCTGACTTACTAAGCTACGCATTTGAAAATTGAGTGATCGAATACTCTTTGCATATAAGCATTCCATGACATCGTGGGATTTTACAAAGTTTCCTACTTTCCTTTACTTCTTATATTGTAAAACCTAATTTAAATGTTGCTATAAAACTTCCTACAATATTTTCGGAAAGCATTATCCACGGTGATAATCTTGTTGCACAGAAACTTGATATTCAGTTGGAATATCAGGAATAACAACACAGAGGTCTCAGAAATGTTAAGACAACGATCGAAACATTTATTTTCTGATATTCATTAAATCCAGACGAGTACACTGTACCATATTTTCTCAATTGCCAAAGTAAACTTTTCAGGAAGAAGTTTCCTTGGCAACATGATTGTTCGGCGTTCGAAGCATGATTCTTCTGAAAATATTTTGTACGCATACAAACCTAAAATACGAGTTTTGGTCCAGGTGTCGGATTTTAGTCGGGCGCTTCTCCGCGCAGGCGACCGTTTCTCCTGGTATTCACCTTCATCGCAGATCAGCTCATGGCTCAAATCACTTTGCTCACAACTTTTGTCCCCGAGAGAGAATATTTGTTGCCGAAAGCTGTCGGAGATTTTGTCATCTGAGAGGTCAAACCCAACCTCAAGAGCTTTGGTGCTTGAAAACAAAATAAAATACAAGCTAATTCCGACGATTTGGGCCCCATTACTGATGATCGCGTCCATAATTCAATCTGTTCGCCACCATATACGCGCAATCAATTAAATCGCAACGTCACTTCATGCAATTAATACGCCTTTGTTTCTACGTTTTGGAAGTTTGCGTTTACATGATATATATCTGCAATCAAAAGTTTACTGTCGCTCTTGTGAAAAGGGGAACTGAGAGTTAACCTGTAGGTTATAGCACAAACAGTAGGGTCTACTGTTTATTGTTATGTCGAGTGAACAAAATGTAATTCCTTCTATGTCTCGTACTTTAAGTGCCAGTGACGAGATTCCGCTCGATCAAGCCTTGAGACTTGAGGCTCCCGACGTCTTTATTTCTGGAGCCTGTCGGTAGTATCGCCACCAAAACGCATAGTGAATCCCCACCATGACAACCATTCACTACAGTGGAATGTAAGAACGTCCAGGCTGATGATGTAATACAATGACTCTGAGACTTCCAAGAAAATTACTGTAACAATCTTAAGAAAACTCACTAAAATTACATTTTTATAAACTTTTGGATATTACTAGACTTGCTCCAAAACATCAAAACTGAATAAATTGAAGGACTGAAAGAGTGAACTTCAGCAGATTGCCAGGTGAAGGCTGGTGCTAAGATCGTGGGTGAGCGCCTTAGCCGGACAGTAACTGCTTTGACGAGACAAGCCAAGCGACTGGGGCCAATCTAGGACATTACTTATTTGGTCACAGAACTAAGGAAGTAGAAAATAATATTTTACGAAATACTTAATTTTCTTTCGGATGAGAACACTCTCAATTGTAATTTTACTCGTTTCTCTTATAATTTTATGTACGTTAATGGTAACGAAGCTAAACAGCTTTTATGTAATAGCTGAGCCCGTTTTTGAAAAGTGTTTCAAACTGACAAAAGAATCGACCAATCAGAAGCAACCTTTGGAGACGGTTACATCTTAGCTCTGGTCATCTCTCGTTGCTTTAGGTGCATTCACAGCCAAAACATCCGACGTTCTTTACTTATCCTCAAGCGCATCCAACATTCCCCATCCATCACGATGCATTCAGGGCAAGTTAGCATGGTAAAGGTGACACACAGGACCATTCAAGTGCACAATTATGCATTTTATGCTTTATGTTATGATTATGTTGCTGAAAACTTTCACATAAAAACTGATAACTGTCTGTGGCTGTCATTGCCGGCATCAAAGCCATCATTTTACACTTTGATGATTCTGTTCAGTGTACGGGATGATCATTCTGGAAGTCGCGAATTTAGGTATAATTAAGAAGAGGACCTTGTTCTTGATATTTACTGGCGAAACCGAGAAGTTGTTGAATCAAACTTTGACTGATAAGCAGCCAAAGTGTAATTTGTTGAATGCCGAGCAACGTCAAACCGAATATTACTTGTAAAGATATTGTTAACGATATTAGATTTGTAAAGATACATTAGGTGAAACGGGTAATACTTAAGAAATAGAATAATATTTGTCTGCACAGCCAAAGATTTTGAAACTCTGAAAATACGTCATGTCATCTGTACAGCCAAGGTAAAAGTGTCATTGCGAAGCAGGCAATTGCTACGTTCTAGCATATGTACCTAATTGATATATATATATATATATATATATATATATATATATATATATATATATATATATATAATATACGAAAAGATCTGTAGAACGGCAGGTTGTTCTAAGATTGACCTTACTCCCAATCCCAAGAGTAAATTTTGATTAGCAACGTTTCGATGTGGCTAGCACACCTTCATCAGGCTCTATTTACTAAAATAAAAACAATGTGCGCATGTCAATTTAGACAATGCGGGAATATTCACGTGACCCAAAAGGAGACCAATAGCACGAAAGCAACTAATTATGAATTCCCGTAGGCTCGTAATCATTCAAACCCTGAGGATACATCGTTTCCGCTTTGTTAATCCATAAACTTTCTAGCTGTTTCATAAGTTGTGTGTTAGGATCTGGTAATCTGCAGAGGATTACGGCTGTCAAAGCATTATCTGACAATTAATGACCAGGCAGCCTAAAATGAGGCACTACATAAGGAGACCTGTCCTTACGATTTGTTTTGATATTAGAACGATGGCCATTCATTCTTTTATGGAAAGGTTGTGTTGTCTGCCCTATACCTATATATTGAATATTACATGTACAACAGGTTACGGCGTATATAACGTTGTTTGATTTACAACTAACGTCATCTTTAATTTGGAAGGATTTACCAGACACTGTAGATATGAAATACTTTATGTCCTGTATAATAGAACAGCAAGCACATCGTTCTCTGTTACAAGGTTTGCAACCCCAGGTAATACGTTCAGATTTAGCATGTTTAAGTTTATTTTGACCATATATATATATATATATATATATGTGTATATATATATATATATATATATATATATATATACATATATATATATATATATATATATATATATATATATATATATATATATATATAAATACACACACATATATACATGCATAGCTAACGCTGTTGCTCTGTTATTATTTCTTTGTACCGTCCTGCCGGCGACATACGGCAGTACCAAAAAATGATTATGAAACATACGAATAATATATTACGCTAAAATTTGAAGTAAAGTTAAAAATCATTAATGAAGGGTGTATAAACTAATAAAAACAAATTTAAAAGCTGTTTCTAAATAGTGTCGTTATTTCAGAAAAAGTAGAGAGCTCTGCAGCCGTTTTCGTCAATAACTAAGCAACCTCCAATAAACTCAATTAGCTAATAGAACGTCTTAAGCGAAGCGTGTTGCCATGTCTACTGGAGTTTCAACCCGAGCTCACTGAATCATATTGTGCTAGAAAAAAATGCTGCCGGCTATCCCCTGGTGAACTGCTTGGGCACACAGTTCTCACTGACCACGGCATTAAACAGGTTACTTTGTTTGTAAACACTGCACTATGATTAGTAGTTATAGTCCTTCATGTTTGTTTTGCTCTTTCTGTGTAGCTGTTATTGTTATCGATTCCTTAAAATGAGTACTTTGAAAGAAAGCCGTCACTGCGTTGCCATTGCCGCTATCAAGTCCATCTTCTTGCAATTTGATGGTCCTATTGTGTGTAGTGGATGAGCATCGTGGAAGTGTCGATTTTTTGCATAATTTAGTAGGGAACCTGACCTCGTTCCGGATTTATGCTGGCAAGAACGAGAAGGTGAATGGAATTGTTACTGATCTGCGGCCGAGTTGTAAATTTTCTGAACGCGAAGCAAAGTCAAACCGAATATTGCTTGTAAAGATATTGTTTACGGATATAGCTTAGTCACGATACATTCGGTGAAACGAGGAAAAAGAGTGATATTGACTGCACGGCCAAAGATTATAAACTCTGAAAATAAGTCAGGTCAAATGTACGGCCATGGTAAAAGTGTCATTGCCAAACCAGGTATTGCTACGTTCTAGCATTATATGTATCCAATTGATAATTATATGGATGGCTAACGCTGCAGTGAATTCTCCCCTCAGGCATTGTTTCTTTGTATCGTCCTGCCAACATATGGGAGTACTAAAATGATAATGAGAAGAATGACGATGAGACGAACTGACGAATAATATATTGCGCTGAATTTGGAAGTAAACATGAAATTCATGAGTGAGGGGTGTATTAACTAATAAAAGCAAAAGTAAACGCTGTTCCGAAATAGTGTCGTTATTTCAGAAAATATAGAAAACCTAACAGTCGTTTTTGTCAATAACTAACCCCAGCCCCTTAACCAACTCAATTAGTAGCCTGTTCAGTGACATGAAAAATGTGTTCATAACACACTGGATTACAGTTTTATCATTTTTGTTCCGTATTTTGAGTATGATCAAATAAAATAATAAAGAAATAAATAGCCCATGGGTTTCTGTAGTAAATATACTATGACCTGTGAAAAGTTTAGTCCGACATATTCAGCCAAGATAGAATAAGAACTTCACAAAGTTTGAAAACGGTCCTCAAATCCACACACTGCCCCACTGATAAGCATGGCCACCATTTTGCTAATGAGGCGGACCAAACAAAAAACTGCCAACGTGTCTCCCAAGGCCGATGTGGAATGTTCCATTATGAAAGTCACACAATTGGAGGGGACTGTATGCAAGCTTTAAAATGAGGGGTCACAGTCGACGCTCGGCCTAAAAACGTGGAAGCGGCATCAAAAATAACAGTTTTGATGCGAAATTTCACCAAAATTGACCTTTTGATCAAGTATTGTGGCCTCTAAATACAATGACCACTTATCATTTGTTAATTTTAAACTAATTTTTTGATGTTTGGAGAGAACACAAAACTTTCAATTGTCCTGTTTTGAAATAATTTTTAATAAAATATCAAGTTTCCATGGCAACGTGTTATGGATATGCAAAAATGTACATAATTTGTACAATTGGTCTCACTTAGTACTACATTTGTTGAAGATTTGACGCAAATCAGTCATGAAAAAGCAAATTTAAAAGGATGTGACCAATTTTCTTTGTCTAAATTAGTTCCATTGTCTTTCCTATACAACAATGGTTAAAAATGACAAAGGCCCTTCCAAATTAATGCTGAAAATTTTATTCTTCAAAAATCCGTATCTTCAAAACGGATAATCCGATTTTCATAAAAAAGTGCATTCTTCCTCTTTTTAAGAGTTCTATCCTGGTAAAACATTTCTGATGCTGTGAATAACATGATTAATTTTCACCTGAACTGGCTACAATTAAGTAATTGAACGTCTTTAGTGAAGCCTGTTGACGTGTCTTTAACGCGAGGTCACTGAATCATTTTCTGCCAGACAATTTACTTCTCCGGACACATCAGGGAAATTTGCCGCAAATTATCCTCTGTGAAATGCTGGAACATACAGTTCTCACCGACCTCGTCATTATACATGTTACCTTGTTTGTTTGTAGCCACTGCATTATCATACCTAGTTGTAGTCGTACATATTTGTTGCTGTCTCTGTAGCTGTCATTGCTATCGATTCCTCAAAAAAAAACCCCGACTACATGATTTAGGTAGCTGTCACTGCTTTGTCATTGCCGCTATCAAGTCCACCCTTTTACACTTCGTTATTCCTGTTGAGTGTAGTTGATGAGCATTCTGGAAGTGGCAATTTCTGGTATAATTTAGTAGAGAACCTGAACCGGGCAAAAACGAAAAGTTGAATAAAATTGAGACTGATCCGCTGTGTAACTTTTCTGAGCGCGAAGCCGCCAACGTCAAACAGAATGTTGCTGAAAAGATAATTACGACAATAACTAAAAAAGATGCATTTGGTGAAAGGAGTCATATAAAGAAATAGCAACAGAATGTTGCTGAAAAGATAATTACGACGATAACTAAAAAAAGATGCATTTGGTGAAAGGAGTCATATAAAGAAATAGCATGATATCTGTCTGCACTACCAATGAATTTAAAACTCTGTAAATAAATCATATTAACTGTACAGCCATGGGAAAAGTGTCAGTGCCAAACAAATAATTACTACGATCCAGCATATGTACCTAATTGATCATTATATGCGTGGCTTACACTGCAGTGAAGTGTCCCGTTTGGTATTGTTACTTTATATCCTCCTGTCGACAACACACGGCAGTGTGCTCAAAATAATAATTAGAAGAATGGCCATGAGATGAATGGGAGAATAGCATATTACACTTAAATTTGAAGTAAACTTGAAATCATTAGTGAATGGTGTGTTAACCAATAAAAGTAAAATTAAACGCTGTTCCTCACATGTGTCGTTTATTTCAGAAAAAGTACATTAATTAAATAATGCGCAAATTTCTTCGTATAATTTGCTACTGAGCATGCAGAAATGAAGAAAGGTGACCTTGGGCATATATGGAAACACGACGAAAGAGATTTCGCCCTCGTTCTTTAAGTGAAACAACCCTCATTGAATATTTCTTTCATTCCATTAATTTTTTGAAATTTTAATGCATGGAAATATTTGAAATAGTTTGTTGGCACAGAAAGGTTGATTTTAACAGAAAACTATAGGCAAATCATTTAACCCATGATAGTTTTCTTCGCACACATGACCTATATAACAGAATATCATGCATCATATGAGCTCAAGTGATAATTAAATATTTGTTTTCATCACACAAGTGCCAACACAAAATTAAAATGAGTATAAACGGTCGATTAATCAACCACTTAATCATAAACTTACTGATCAAGTACTTTAATATTTAACCAACAATCTACGGAAACAAGAACACTCTAGCCACTTGTTACAATATAAAACTGCTTACGATGCAAACTGCTAGTTCTGGACCACTTTACCCATTTTGAGCAATAATTTTAAACAAGAAAACCCTTATTATAGCTCGAAAAAGTTAGGACGACCCCAGTTTCTTACACCATTGATGCCAGACACCTCCCCCTAGAAAACCCGGATTTATTTTAAATATTATTCCCCTGGAACCTACGAAATAGGATATCTCAGCCTACTCTCCCACTTGGGCAAGTATGGAACACATGGCTACCTTCGATGAGAAGGGCCTGTGGAGCAAAAAGATGCTCGCCCTCCACCTCCTCCTGGAGAACGCATATGATAGCAACCTGGTGCAGGACATACTTTGCTGTTATGCGGAAGGCCTCGTGTGGGTTGGCCTCCACAAGCTTGTTTAGGGAGGTCGATAGAAACTGGGTGCTTTCAATGAGCTGGAGCTGCCCAATGGAGAAGGAGATATATTTTCTGTGTCATTAGGGATGTGGGTGATCTTGACCTCTACTTTTCGAGATGGCTTGCATCAGGAGATGGGAGTCATAGCCCCATAGATTGTTGGAGACGACCAGTATGGTCATAGTTTTTGGGCTCAGCCTCAGCTTGAGGCAGTATATGCAGACTGAGTCTCCGTCAAGCGGCTTACAGCCTAGGTGGCAGGTTGGATTGGAATGTGGGTCTGCCAATCCTTTTGGGCAATCCTAAAGGAGGGTGAAGCTAGGAATTCCTTGACCTTCTTTACAGCTCTGAGAAAATGCTCAGCCAGGTATGGCCCTCTGTACTCCACAGGAGGCCTGTTGCATCGTCACAGCGCACGATAACATAGCAGAAGCTGCAGGGCTCATGGTGCTGTGTCAACCAGGTGTTACTTGCCTCAGGGTTGAGCTCGGGCCCCTATCTTAGTGATCAGGGCCTCGAAGATGGCAAAGATCACAATGGGGGCGAGCAGCTTTTTGTGGTGGTTCTGAAAGGCAAGCTTGTTTTTGCCCTCTTAAGGATTTTGACCGCCACAGCATTTGTTCCGATCCACTGGAACTCAGGCTTGTTAACCTCTGGCAGATCCTGCCTGGTGTACCGTTGAGGCAGCGTACACAGTAGTGTCTGCGGTGTCTCTTCTTTGACTTGTCATCAAGAGACGGTTGAGGTCTTAAACCCAGGTGTAGTTGAATTTTCCAGCAGCCACGATCAACAGCACGTCAATCTTTGGCATTCCAATGGAGGCTTCTTGCAGATGTTGAAGACAATAATGCCTTTGTCCTAGCCAAGGACATTTATTCCCAGGCCTCACTGTCTCTCAACCTTACCTATCTTGGAGATGGGGCGGGGCATCGATGCCGTCGAAGGCCTTATCTAGCCCGTCCTTGGTGGGGTGCATAGATGGCCTGTTCACATGATGCTTTGCAGGAAAAAAAGCTGACTGGAGCATCCAGGGAAGCAGTTGCTATCTTTGCTTTTTATGTTGATGATTGCCTTCTTGTTTCTGAAAGGTTCTGGTGGTTGGATGTAAGAGCCGCCTCTCAAGGGTTGGTATTGAGCGATGTGCAGCCAGAGTGGGGTAACTCAATCAACCAACCAGCCTGAGCCCCACTGTGTCCACTTTTCCAAAGTCTCCAGGAGAGTGGGTAGGACCTCGTTTAGTACGTCATCAATCTCACTAGCCTTTAGGAGCACCTCTTGCCTGTTGTGGAACACAGACCATGAGTGACCTGGGTCACCATTTGGTTTGTCTAGCCTGAGGTGGACCCTCAGGTCCGAAACCTCTTGGGTGAGTCTCTGGCTGACCTGGGGTTATACACTGTCATACACTGTCCAAGAAGGCCCGGCTTCAGCTCTCAGACGATGCATTTTGGCAACATTCACCTACCATCTCCTCAGGTAGTTTTAACTAATGATGTTGGGGGCGGAAGTTGAGATCCCTGCCCTCGAGCACTTGTTTGGCTATAACTATACCTCTACACCACCTCCTTAACTTAACCCAGTCGCCACTAACCTCTAAATGGAGATAAAATGTCCGTCACCTCAGTAGAAGTTGTTTTATACCCTTCTCTCTGTTCCCTAGAAAAGTCCCTTTGCTTTCGCCATTAACTATATCTTTGAACCATCTCGTTTACTTTACCCCTTCACCACAACCTCTTAAAGGAGATAAAATGTCCGTCACCTGACTAAACATCGTTTTTATACCCTTCCTGCTGTTCCATCAAAAATCCCTCTACTTTTGAAACAGCAGCATCATAAACACATTTTTTTACCCTCACCTGCCAAAAAAGGGACAGCGTATTTTTCACCCCACCCCGCAGATATAGCACAGCTTCGTGCACGACCCCCTCTTAACCATGGAGTTGTAAACGCTGCAGTACTGTCCTTGCACTTTGGACCACAGAACTTTGTCTAGCTCAGCTTAAGACACTCACATGTGTTAATTGGTATTTTCATGTTTGCTTTATATCATTATATACATATCACCTATGTCTAAAAAGGATTTTTGCAGAAGGGCTGCCATGCCACAAGGAATTTGGGGAGGTCCCATCCCTTCCTTCATTCCCCTTGCCCCTCCCATCGAAAAGATGTTTAGGGATTTTTTATTTAAAATTAAGGTTAAATATGGTAAATGTGGTCCGAAACTGGCAGTTTACATCTAATGATAACAAAGATCCATAAACGCTTGCCTCTGGATACGACGTTATGATGAAGTCACAAAGTGCCAGTTAAAACTGGTTGTAGCGTAGGTTTTGACCGATCAATGTGTTAAATGAAATTTCCGATACAACCTCTGTTGAATATGAATTTTATTTTCTATTTGAATGTAATATTTACCGAAATCTAAGGAAATATATTTTGCTCATTTTGGCAATAAGGGGACCAGAGTGAAGAAAGATTAATTAGGCTATTCAGAAGTATAGACGAAAAAATTATATGTAACTAATAAAATGTAGGACTTTCCATGTCCTGTAACATGACGGGTGGTATATGACAAAGAGTAATTTATTACTTGACGAAATGAGTTTTTCATTAATGTGAACCTATCAGTGATAGTAAATAGTTAAACGAGAATTATGATTGATCGTTATTGAGCTAGTGATCCATTGCACATCTCTGACAGAAACATAAAAGCACGGTCATTACAAACAGTTCAACCGATACAATGGATCGTTTCTGTTCATTTGCGACCATATCCATACTACTAATAAAGCTACTTTTGCAGGTAAGATTTTGACATTGACATTTTGCAATTCATGCTTAATGTTTAAAATCAGTGCAAGGTTATAGCTACGTTCTCTCCTAACACCGTAAACCACAAAATCCCCTTCAATATTGCTGTTGTAGAAACATTTACTCTATGTACGTAAACACATTACAATTATTCACTTCGCTTTTAAGAGCCATTTGCTGCTATACTTAGACAATGGGAAAAGTTTTGTGACAATGTTTTAGTGACTGTGTTTCTTTAATGCACAAATTAACTGGAATATTACCGAGAGGTATAGGCAAAAGCTGTATCGCATGGAATGTTTCAGTTTTCAAATATAGACAACAATTGACGGAATACGTTCGATAAATAAATCTCCAGTTGGTGTAAATGATGTTACCTGCCATGCGATAGTACTTGCAAGAACATCATTTAGATAATCTCCGAGCGAAGCGAGGAGATAATTTTCCCAATATGCAAATTGTCATCCTAGAGGTCTTATATCCGCAACCAAATACCAAAGCGTACCGTTTACGACCAAATTTTTATAGGATACAATTAAATACACGTTGGTAATTTAGTTATCTCGGCCTGGAAGCTTTGACGAGGCTTCATGAGTCTAGCCTCTACACAAACTCTAAAAAAAGAACGTGTCAGAACGCGCGTGCATACACACTTGATTCCATACAATACTGTAACGCAACGCACCGATTACACATCTGTTTTTGACGAATTTAGTAGAAAAAGGCTTAAACAGAAATGTAAAAACTTGTGTTGTTGCTTCATCGCCGTCCTTATTTGTGAGTTAATAAAGCTGCATAAGACTAAAATTTGGCAATCATAATCAACTCCAAGCAATAGACCTGTCCGACACAAACGCGCATTGAACTCTAAAGCTGCAGCCCAAAATATGCGCGAGCTTCCAAATGTTACCCAGGCCGTTTTGGTGAGAATATAAGCCTTGGCTCCATTCAATCAGATTTTCAAAGTCCATTTAAGCATATTATAATTGCTCTTAAGGGTTTTGAAAACGCAAATAGTAATGTTACAGGTAAGGTTGCATTCACAATGGTGTGTGTGTATGTATGTATGTATGTGTGTGTGTGTATGTGTGTGTGTGGGGGGGGGGGGCTGAATAAATCGCGATTGAAACTAATTTTTTCAGACTCCCCCTCAATACCCTAAACATATTCCAAATCCCTTCGTCTATATGATCAAAATAATGTTCGCGACCAAACTATCATATAGCCGCATTTTTTGAGACATGTTTGAGTTATGGCTAAGGACATGAAAAATTGTAACAAAATGCCTGCCATGCGGCCATATTGGATCATATCGTGAAATAAATGGACGTTCATATGTATGATATAGGTCACTGTCCATGTACCACATTTGAATAAAATTGGTTGAGACGTGCCTGAGTTATGGCTCCGTACATGAAAAAATCGTAACAAAATGGCCGCACGGTGGCCATATCGGATCGTATCACAAAACAAATCAATGTGGATATGCATGACATAGCTCAATGTCCTTTTACATACTTTGAATAAAATCGGTTCAGACATGCCTGAATTACAGCTCCGTACATGAAAAAAATGAAACAAAATGGCCGCCATGCGTCCATATTGGATCATATCCTGAAACAAATCAATGTGGATATACATGACATAGTTCAATGTCCTTGTACCAACTTTGAATAACATCGGTTGAGACATGCCTGAGTTATGGCTCCGTATATGAAAAAATTGTAGCAAAATGGCCAACATGCGGCCATATTGGATCATATCCTGAAACAAATTGAACTGCATATGTATGATATAGGTCAATGTCCTTGTAACAACTTTGAATTAAATGGCCGCATCCGGCGGCCATATTGGATCGTATCACAAAACAAATCAATGTTGATATGCATGACATAGGTCAATGTTCTTGTACCTACTTTGAAAAAGTCGGTTGAGATGTATCTGAGTAATGGCTCTGTACATGAAAAAATCGTAACAAAATGGCCGCCGTGCAGTCATATTGGATCGTATCACAATACAAATCAATGTGGATATGCATGATATAGGTCAATGTCCTTGTACCTACTTTGTATAAAATCGGTTGAGATGTGCATGAGTTATGGCTCTGTACATGAAAAAATCGTAATAAAATGGCCGTACGACGGCCATATTCGATTGTATCACAAAACAAATCAACTTGCATATGTATGACATATGAAGTAATCCTTGTACCAAGTTTGAATGAAATCGCTCCAGGTATCTCTGAGATATCTGCGTGAACGAACGGACGCACGCACGGACATGACCAAACCTATAAGTCCCCCCGGAAGGTGTCCATGGTGGCTAATAATGACTGACATCCGTTTATGCAGAACAGGTTATGCATAGGACGTGTATAATACATTCACAGCGTAACCCTATTTTTGAAAGTTGGAATGGGGAGGGGTCAGCCACTTTTTGACGTCGGCAAAAAAAATCCACCACCCCCAGAACGTAGAAATTGACCAGCCCCTAAATAGACAATAAGGAATGGAGGTAGTCTATGTGCTACCGCTATGCTCCACCAAGCGGTTAGGTCTGGGCCCCACTATTGCAATCAGATGCACATTTTGTTCTGGTCAGTGTATCCGGGTCAGCGCCGAGATACTGGTCTCGACTTTGGAGACAGAGGATTCTTTGAAAATCTAAATCTTCCGAATCCGGTAAAAAGGGGAGGTTTAAAGAGGTCCAAAAGGGACAGGTAGTTGCCTAAACGAAAGGACGCGATGCTCAAAAAGCCATGTTATCTTAATGCGTATCTTTTCACCAGTCCAGATGCTTGAAATCTTACCACAACAGGTGCTCCCTAAATATTTGTTAGAGGGAATACATATAGGCCAACCATGACACCAATATTTCTGACATCAAAAATGGTAAACGTTACCTTAATAAGCTGGAGGTTGTGTGCACCTCATAAACACTGTTATCGATTATGTATAATCTGAATTTCAAAATAATTTAGAAGTAAACTTAAACTTAAACTTAAATTACAAAACGTGTCAACAGTTACAACTATGTTCCTTTATGATCAAAAATACTCAACTTTTCAGTTTATAGGGGAGATTTGTCCAGTTTCATGTGGTCTACATTATCTAAATCTAAAAACTCGTTAAGGTTTAATACCGAAGTAAATAGTGAGAAAAATGTTTTAGAGAATAAAACAGGGAAGAATGTGTTGAAGGTAGCCTGACCTATGACCTATGCTTTTGAAAATCTAATCATCGCTCATACTTTGTATATAGGCCGTTTAAAAAACGTCAGGGAAACTTCAGAAAATTTCCTATTTTACTGCACTTCTGATATTTTAATTATTCACTATAATTGCTGTAAATCTTGGTACCCTATTTTAGGAAGCAATTATTCTAGGGAATTTCTTTGTTGCACCGAAATCTAAGGTAAAAGTGGCATTTTAGGAATAACTACACAACGATCTCAGATATGTTAATGATATGCTGGAAACATTGTCTGCTGTTCTTTCAAGAACACGAGTATCAAGTTTTCTCTTTAGCGAAGGTATAGTTTTCGGTACGTTTTCTAGGCAACACAATTGTTCGATGCTCAAAGCTTTGTTCTTTTAAAAATATATTGTACGCATACAAACCTAGAATATGAGTTTTGGTCTAAGTGTCGGATTTTAGTCGAGCGCTTCTCCGTGCAGGCGACCGTTTCTCCTAGTATTCATCTTCACCGCCTGTCTGCTCATGGCTTGTTTCACATTGCTCACAGATTTTGCCACTGAGAGTTAAGAACTGTTGCCGAAAGCTACAGGAGAGTTTGCCATCTGAATGGTCAAAGCCAACCATAAGAGCCCCGGTGCTTGAAAATAAAATAAAACACAAGTTAATTCCGAACATCTGAGCCTCTATACCTCTGATCACCTGCATTGTGAAAACGTATGCCAACAATCATTTAAATCTCGACGTCACGTCACGCAATCGATATATCATAGGTTTTGTTTCTGCTTTTTGCATGTTTGCATTTACATGATATATAACTGCAATCAAAAGTTTGCTGTCGCTCTAGAGAAAATGAGAACTGAGAGATAACCAGTAAGTTATGTCACAGACAGTATAGTTTACTGTTTATGGTTATGTCGACTAAACAAAACGATATTCTTTTCACGTCCAATACTTGAAGTGCCAAAAAGATATTACGCTCGGTCAGCTTCGCTTTGAGACCTTTATTTCTTGAGTCTTTCGGTAATATCGTCAAAACGGCGCATATAAATCCCCAGAGAGACAACCACTGTCTATACGGGAATGTGAAAATGTCAAGGCTCATGATTTCATACAATGACCCTAAGACTTCCCAGATGAATTCTCTAACATTCGCAATAAAACTTACTACTATTACTTTTTCATAAACTTTTGGAATTACTAATTTGTTCTCAGAACTGGGGAAGTCGAAAATAATATGTTAGGAAATAAATCATTTCCTTAGAATGAGGATTATTGTTACACAGCGTTCATGTAATAGCTGTGTCCTATTTTGAAAAGTGAGTTGAAAATGAATCAGCTAATAACAAGCAACCTGTCTAGACCGTTACATCTTACTTCGGGCCATCTGTCGATGTTTTAGGTGCATTAACAGCCACAACGTTCAACATTCCTGGCCCTAAGCATATTCTACGTTTCCCGAACACCATAACGCATTCAGGGCAAGCCAGCATGGTACACTTCAACAGCATGATTAAACATTTTATGGTATGCGCTATGGTGATGTTGCTGAAAACGTACCATGGAAACTGATAACTGTCACTGCGTTATCATTATCGCCATCAACACGTTTATGTTTCTCTTGTGTGAAGTGGATGAGCATTCTGGAAGTGGCGATTTTAGTAGAGGTCCTAAACTTGTCCTGGATATATAGTGGCGAAACCACAATTGAATTAAACTGTGACTGATATGCAGCCAAGGTGTAACAGAAATAAATTAGTACAGATAAATTTGGTAAAACGGGTAATACTTAAAGGGACATTATTTTTATCTTTTGACCTTATATTGTTGCAAACGAGCAGTTGATAAAGTTGTTCGACTTACTGAAAGATGTCTAAAAAACGGTCGACTCAAAGTTCAACAAGTGATCATGTCGTCTTTGTAAAACGAACCAACGTAATGGCAAGAAAATGCCCTACTAAAAATCTTAAAAGTTGACGAAGATTTGCTAACGATCAAATGCACAGAAAATGCATTACTCTGTACCTGTTTCACTATCACCTCAGCAATCTGACATCGTTTTAGTTTACCATTGACCCAATTACGTCTATGGTTTTATTTGTTTCACAGTCCTGTCATCGATACT
This sequence comes from Ptychodera flava, assembly GCA_001465055.1. NCBI lineage: Eukaryota > Metazoa > Hemichordata > Enteropneusta > Ptychoderidae > Ptychodera > Ptychodera flava. The sequence goes on along the minus strand of LD358417.1, from coordinate 62,613 downwards.
AAAATCAACTTTACAAGCAAATGCCCTGCTTAGTTTCCTGCTTAGTTGTGCTTCTTGATATCGTCCTGTCGATAACACGGTGAAGTACGTACCTAAAATACTAATGAGAAGAATGGCGATGAGGCGAACTGAAGAAAATCGCAGTAAACTTTATAAAACTCATGAATGAAGGGTGTATTATCTGAAAAATAAAACAAATCGCTATTTCTAAATAGTGTCGTTATTTCAGAAAATGCAGTTAACTCTGCGGGCGTTTTTGGCAATAACCAACCCCTCCCCGTCCACCAACTCACTAAGCTAATTGAACGTCTTTAGCGAAGCGAGTTGGCATGCCTACTGGAGTTTCAACCCAAGGTCACTGAATAATATTCTGCCAGACAATTTTATTCCTCAGAGACATCAAGGAAATTTGCTTGACAATTTGGTTGACCTGTTGACTGTAGTGGATAAACATTCTGGAAGTTGCTATTTCATGCATTATTTAGTAGAGAACCTTACCTTTGTCTAGGTATAAACGTCCTGCCGACAACACGCTGTAGTGCACAAAATAATGAAAATGGCCGTGTGACGAATTGAAGAAAATAAGAAGTAAACTTAAAAATGATAAGGATGTATTAACTAGAAAAAGCAAAACCAAACGCGTTTTTTAACTATTGTCGTTATTTCAGAAAAGGTAGAGAATTTTGCAGCCATTTTTGTCATCAACCAATTTCCCGCTAATTCAATTAGCTAATGGAATATCTTTAGCGAAGCGAGTTATCATGTCTACTGGAGTTTCAACTAAGTTTCGCTGAATCATATTCTACCGCTCAATCCTCAGAGACTTAAGGAAAACATGCTGCAAAGATGTCTTTCAACAATTTGGTGGACCTGTTGAGTGTAGTGAATGATCATTGGGGAAGTTGCGATTTCGGGCAAAATTAAGTAGAGGACCTGAGCTTGGAGAATTAACGATTTTCCATATCTTTTGACATGATGAATTGTGTGTGACAAAAATTATTATATAAATGACAAAATGAGTTTGTTTAACCAACTGTGGATAATTATAGAAACTCTGATGAGTGTTATGATAATCGTTACTAAGCCAGTGGTCCATCGCGCATCTCTGAGGGAACTTATTTAAACCCACGCTCTTACAAACAGTACAACCGATGCCATGGATCGTCGTTTCTGTTCGGTAGCGACCCTGTTCATAATACTAATTAAGCTACTTATCCAGGTAAGATTTTGACATTCACATTCTGCTGTATGTTCAATGTTTTCAATGAATGCAATGCTGTAGGTACATTTTACCTAACACCGTGAACCACAAAATCCTCTTGAATATTGTTGTTGTGGAAACTTTAAATCTATTTCTCTTAGCATATTACAATTAGTCTCTTCGCTTTAGAACAGCCATTTGTATCTATACTGAGACAATGGTAAAAGATTCGCGGCTAGGTTTTAGTGACTATGTTACGTGAATGCATAGATAAACTTCAGTATTAATGTGAGCTATTGTTAACAGTTGTACCGCGTGGAATATTTTAGTTTCACAATATAGAAAAGTATTGACAAGATATGTTTGATAGCTTAATCTTGTGCTAGTGTAAATGATATTACGTCCCGTGCGATAGTACTTGCAAGAACGTCAGGAAGGGAGGTGATTATTTTCCCCAAATATGCAAACTTTCATCCCAGAGGTCTTATATCAACAACCAAATACCCTGGCAAGGGCACCGTTTACACCGTCATTATATTTATGATAAAGATAAAATACAAGTGGACAATGTCGATATTGAGGAAGTAAAGTTTTGCCGAGGGTTCAGAACAAGTCTAGCATTAATACAAACCCCCCAAAACGTGTCAGAATGCGCACGCGTGCACAGTTGAATTCATACAATACGTAACACAACGCAACGCATCGAATGCACATCAATCTTGAAGGATTAACTTGAAAAATGGCTTAAACAGAAATTTTAAACAATTCTCTTCTGATCTACCACATGTTGGGGTTCATTTTAAAGCTCTTGGTGAAAGAAAACTTTTCACCAGCTTAGTTTTTCGAAAAGTCAAAAATCCGTACCAAAATGCAATTAGGACATACTTTTCAGTATCGTTTTTTATTTCTACAATGAAATATGGTTGGCCTAAAATGGCACGGATAGAACGTAAAAATTACATAAAATATTGTTGGGAAAGTAACTTTACTTGATTGATTTTAGAAATTTTATTAAAAAACATAAGCTGATTCTCTTTTTATGCCACATGTTTCCATAACCGAGCCAAACGAATGGTTTTCAGTTGTTTCACGGCCATTATTTCATTTCGGTTTAATATTGCCAAAAGCAATGTCACATACCTTCAATTGTTATATTGCGTGGATATTTATCGTCGAAAAATAAATCAAACGACGTCATTGTTTGCAATATATCAATCTCAAGTTAATATAAATGATCTCTTGTACTGGAGCGATGGTAGTTGTGGAAATGTAAACGCTTTCAAAAAACACAATGGCGATTGTTACACAGGTTGTTGATCGATTAATGACAATTTCTCCAGCGTTCTCGAACGTACGTAGACACATAGTAGCACTGCACTTCTAGAGTCGATCCAAAAGAAAGTTTTTTTTCACATTTTTTTTGAAAAAACGTCTCTTTCTTCTTACTTATATAAATTTCTTAACTAACACGAATATGTCATTTCGTAAAGGAATCTTTATTGTGACAAAAATCCAGTGTTAACCCACAAAGAGATGTATGTCTCAATGAAAATTTTGGTGTGAAATTAAAGATTAATCACCGTCTAAAATATCTACTAACATGCTGAGTGGACAGTGCATCCATCCTCAAGTATTTTTAAGTACGTAAAGGAGAATGATTCTGGAGGTTTTGGGCGCTCTAGGCTTCACAATAGGTTTATGTCTTTTACTTGTGAACCAGTGTGAAGGCTGTAAGATTGAATGAAGGTTTCGTTACTAGGCTTCACAATAGGTTTATGTCTTTTACTTGTGAACCAGTGTGAAGGCTGTAAGATTGAATGAAGGTTTCGTTACATTGTTTGGTATTTAGTTCCTATAAACTGCCTTTATAAATTGAGGGGCACAGCACTAACGTACTGAGCAAACTGTTGATAAATTCTTAAAAGAAGAGAATATCACTTTTCCGTCAGCACGAGAGTTTTGCTTCTGAATCCTATGATTTAGGACAAAAAACTGTATTGTAAAGATACCAGGCTATCAAAAACGAAAAAAATGGGTTTTTAGCACCACTTATTATAGCGCTGACGTCAATCGTCTCACGAGCAGCATACCAGGGATCGACCATAGTAGTGGCTTGTGGATGACAAATGTGAATCTTTATTTCTTCGATAAAGATGCTTACAGACGAGCCCGCTGATGATAAAAGGCTAACTTCATAAACTCATCACACAGCTATATAATGCCTGAACTTAATTATAGATGGAAATTCAATTCATTACAATAATTCAAGGTAAAACTTCATTTAACAAACAACTGTAATAATGATCATTGGGAAATGAATTACAGATATTAAGCAATAAAATGTTAAGCAATAAAATTGTTTCATGAGTCACTCTTCCGAAGAAACTCTGGTAAATCAATCAGACACTGGCGAAAACGATAGATATTGTCTGAAACGTCCATCCTTAACCTTCCAATCCATTTAGACAAACATCCTTTTATGCTGACATCACCCTGTGGCGAAATCCGTTCAACAACTTTGCGGTAGCACCGACAATAAAGAGTATGCGGAAATTAGATGGCACTTATGTACTAAATTACCATCAACTTGATGTTGTTTGTCACAGTGTCCAATGAAAAAATAACTGTCCGAATTGAGGAAGTCAGGATACGTAAAATTCACAAAGTCAGTTTACGCAACTGTAATGTGTACTGAACTTTGTACCGCAGTGAAAGTTGTCTTAGAAGTAAATTTGCTCCGTAACACCTGCCTCAATACAAGGACCAGGTGCTTCTGACTTTGTAGGAAAAGTATTACGCACTGGTAACTGAGCGCGTTGTCTGTCAGCTTTGGACAATGTGAGATAATTAGCAATGGCTGCCAGAATACCACAAATTTCTAAAGAAAAAACATACAAGGAGACTTCATATAGTAAAATATTGCTAGTAATTGCATATTTTCGTAATGCTTTAATAGAAACAATTCGGTAATCGTAAGGTTCCATATTTGAATACTAATTTGCTTAAATTCAGTACGGCGTATTCTATATGCACAGTCACTCTTTATTCAGTTAAACGATTCACTTGAATTCTCCCAGTCAGAAATGGATCGGCTTCTGCAAGGGCACAATTGTTGTCCATACAGGTTTTTTTCATCATAACTATAACAATCATCATCGACATTTAAATCATCGTGAACCCGAAGTTTCGATATTCTCCTCCAGCAATATTGTTGTCCTCTTTATTACCAAAATTTTTTATGAGCCCTCCCTTACATATATCATATTGGTGAATATGTACATCTCAGTTGTTGAAACTGTCGAACAGTTGACCGACTACATGGAAAGAAACAGTTCTGCATATTGTCACAGTTATAAATAAATGTGGCGAATTTACATGGCACTTAACATAGCAAAGGGTATCCTTGTAAGCTCTCCCTTTAGAACTGCTATTCCAGCAGTTTTGGTACTGTAGCCTTTACTCTTATACTGGGTGTGGTTATTGATGTAATACAAGGAAAACAGGAGTAGCAAAGAGGAGGGAGAAATATAAACACTAATGCATTCAATATAAACCAAATATAAACAATTGCTGACTCTAATACAAGAAACAGCCACGACAGTCGCTGCCACAGACCTTATTTAGGACTTATTCCAGCAGGCATTCTAAATAGAGAAACAGGGAAGATTTATTCCTCTTCTCCAACGATATCTGAGACATATTATAGTCAATGGTTAGGAAGGCTAAGTAAACGTTTGGCAACATTGTTAGATAAGATACCATAATATGCGTCAAGTTCTTTTGTTTTGAAAAGCTGACGCCATCAGCGCTGCCTATCGAGTGCCACCCACGCTTTTTTTTTCAATAGAAGAAAAACAACATCGTAAAATTTATAGACATTTGTGATGTTCGATCAATAACGCATACGTGAGTGAAAAAATAATGACATGGTTGCTATGACAATGCACAGTTTAAGAATACACACAGGGGAAAGATGATTTCCCCGTCGTCTTAAAATTTAAGAAGACCTACAAATATCGTAAAGTATTTTCCTTCTCGCATTGACATTGAAAAAAATAAGTTTACATCAATGTATACCTATCATGAATTATTAAGGAAAATTTAACGATATATATATCTAAGTACCTTGCAATGTAAAGATAATAGTTCGTTTCAAACCGATAAAAAGATCGTGTCCGTTTAGTGGCGACCATGATTAAGCAGCTCATAATACTGAATGCAACAATTTTGAAGGTAAGATTTGACATGAACTTTTTCCTTTCATTTTATAAATATTCAAAACAAATTTAAGACAATATTAACGAAATGTTATGTCTACGTTAATATTTGCCTCTCCTGGTACTATGAACCATACAACTCTCTGAAATATTTTCGTCCAGGAAAAGTTTTTACTCGAAGAGTGTCACATAAGATATTAGAATTAGTCTTTTCTCTTTTAAAGAGCCTGCGTATTTGTTACGATAACAGAAGAAATGGTTTTGCGACTATATTTTAGATACTGTTTCTGAATGCGCCATTAAAAGTACAACCAGATAAAATTACCAATAGTTTATTGTTGACCTGCGTCGAACGTTTTAATGTTGATAGTAAACAGTAATTGACTGAATTTTTTCGAAAGGTAAATATCAAGTTTATGTCAATGGTATTATGTGGCTGTGAGATAGTACATCATTCGCGTTTGAGGCGTGTGACTACATAGAAAATGACATCATATCAGTGAGGAGAATAGGGAGGTTATGAGAAAGAATGTTTTAGTTTTAGACACGGAAATACATCCCTTCATTAATTTTGTCCGAGGCAGCTCACATTGTTTTTAAAACAAAAAATTGTCTTTAAGAGTGCCAATTAATGGAAACACTGAAACAATATTTCGTCTCAGTACAAAGCTCTAAAACGTTCTTCTACAAAATATTCAAGACTTAGGAAGAAACAGCCGGATGCTTAATAACCGGACAATGAAGAAGTAAAACAAATATTCATCCTAAATTATAATATGCTGAACTCGAGTCCGGCGATGTGCTTGGCTGGAGCCGGGGTTTAAATTCTCAACAAGAAGACCTGAATGCTGCGTAATTTTTTTGAGCTCGTTCAAATTTCCAATCCCAGCTTAAGATCTTAAAGTACATAATGTCTAACAAGTCTACGGCTTGAGATTGATTTTAATTGTTAATTTTTACACTGGTGAAGCTCGATGAACCTACAAATGCAGAGTTTGTATAAGCATTGCCGGCGATGTGACAATAAGATAGTTTTGACAGTTTTTTGTACTGTCTGCGGCATGACCAAAACGACAATGTTTAAAATTAAGCTCTATACCTTGGAGTTAAGTTCTACCGATATGTCACATTGATCCGAGCATAAACACCTTAAGGCTACACTGTAAAGTGAAGTGTTCAAGGATAGAACACCAATTAAACGCCTTTTTGTAACACCTTTTGAACGCGTCTAGACGTTTAGAAATTTAACACTACGTGTTCAACCAACGTTCAATTTTTGAACACACGTGTGCAGATTTTGAACACTATATGTTCATAAAACATGATATTGAACACCATGGTGTTCCATATTTGAACACACGTTGCACATAAAATGTGTTCAAAAAATTGAACGCATTTACGCGTTCAAAGGGCTGTAACACTTTTTGAACGCATGGACGCCGTTCTACGATGAGTGTGTTAAAGGATAGAACACATGATGCGCACTTGTTGAACACCTTTAATGTTGGGCGTTCAGGGGATGATCAAGCCTACAAATAACAAAACGGACGACTGATATACTGTAAAATTATTTTATTCATATAAATACACAAACATTCCTCGAGTAAAATACGATTATTTAGTGTAAAATGGGAAAAATAAGCATGGCCACTTTGTAAAGTTTGTCAGAGGAAAACACCAACGGTGTTAACACCTTCCTATCAAAACAAAACAAAAGAAAGTCCCTCTTAACACTGTCGATCGTTTTCCAAAAATATGAACAAACTAATGAAAAAACAGGTTTTACTTACTAATATTGTGGATAATGTTATATATTCATACTTGTAAAAACGTACAAAAATATCAGTTTTGAAAAAGCTCAAAATTAAGCTTACTTAGCTTACTTAATGTGTTGAAAACACGTTTTCATATGAAATATTTACTCCGTTTTTGTAAGATGGTTTAAGACATTTCCTCTTGTATAAACAATTGTAAACTTGGAAAAAAGTTAGTGAAGGCTTCTCTGATGCACATGGTACATAGTTGTCCACACTAAAGTAAACACAACATGGCAAGTTGTCACAAAGTGTCACAGTAAGGCACAACATGCAGGAAGTGGGTAAAGGGGTTTTGGGTAGTGTAAACCTATTTCCTTGTCCAACAAAGTCCTTCATGAACGAAAAGGTTTGTTTGTTTGTAATATCTTTAAATAAAGCCTGAAATAAATCAGTGACATTACAAAACTCTACTTCTCAGAATTTTGAAAATACAATAACTAATTTTGTCTTAGTTTGGTAAGTTTTGTTCTATGTGTCAATAAGCATTTGCTGTTGAACCTTGAAAATTCAGTCCTTACTAAATTCACTTATAAAAGGAAACTTCAGTCTGAAACCAATGGCAACAACCTAAATTCTAGCCATTCCAACACCAATATAGCAATATTTCTGCATAATTTGATCAATCTTGAAAAAGCTATACGCAGAATCTTATGTCCCGAATATCAAAGCTGTTCAACTAGCAGTTTTGAAGACGTTTGTTAGAGATTTTTTGACCAAAAACGACAAAAATTGCCATCAAAAAATGAATATTTTATCACAACTAGCACAATATTGACGAAGGTCATTCGAAGGGACAGGTTTACCGAATATTAAAGACGTCGAACCAACAGTAAAGAAGATTTTTAAGAAGATTTTTGCAAAACAAATAGCATAATTAGCCTCAAAAATACAATTTTGCGTATTTCATAATAACTTGAACATATATGATTAGGGTAATCCCTGGGAACCTGTACTCCAAATATTAGAGGAATCGCAAAGGTGGTTTTGAAGAAAAGCTTGGGATGTAAAACTTTGAGGACGATGCCACACATTTATCTATATCTATTTGATAAGCTCTTCGCGTCGCTAACAACAAAGCTAAAAAACAGTAACAAATCGAGAACAAAAGACGTGTTGATCTGCAATATAAAGTAATCTAAGATTTGGTAGTAGGCTATGATCAACTAAATGTTACTAGAGTATAAGCCTTCAAAGACGTGAAGTCTTCTTCATCAGATGCAAGGGTGGAATGATGAATTGAAGCAGAAAGCGACAGAAAATTCAGAGTGAAAATTTTCACTCTGAATTTTCTGTCGTTTACGGCTTTAATTCTTCATTCCAACCTTGCATCTGATGAAGAAGACTTCACTTATTTGAAAGCTTATTCTCCGGTAACAATGAATTGACCATAGCGTTCTACCAAAGCTTAGATAAATTCAGAACAAAAATACAGAAACTAATCAAAGTTCAGTTACTGACCCTCGAAAGTTTGAATATACATTAGAGATGAACTGAGGTTCTCAAGCTTGTTTTCCTGTACACTCATTTTCTTCAATTTCTGTACCATCAGCTTCTGTAATAAATCTTCGATTACCAGGTAAATCCAACTTTTCACATCCTCAAAATAATGCAACAATAGGTAATATGGCGACATGAAACTTTAAATAAAAGATTAGGTAGCCTTATTAGATTAAGGAAAGGGGTGACTTTGGTATACAGTGCCTCTCTTCGATACTCTTACAAAATATTGGCTTCTTCTTGTTATCAACTTATGAAAAGTAAAAAATAAAGCGACTCTCACATGCTGAAAAAATAGAGTGTACACTGTGCGATGTTTAACTAATGTATTACATTCGATTGTGATTACTAAATGACATATTTTAGCTGTGATTACTACGCAGCTGTAATGTGGCATATCGATCGCTCTCGGATCAAGGATCATCGACACAGTTGTGTGGTGATGACCCTTGACCCGAGTGCGATCGATACGCCATGGCCCAAAGCAACGCTGCGTATTCACAGCCAGTGCATGGTATACCAGCCAATGAAAGAAAAACAGGTTTCTTCACGTATTTTAGCTATTCTAAATTACTTAATACATAATTTCAAAGGATAATAAAACAGATGCTTCAAAATTTAACACCTTTTACTATTTTGGAGAGAAAACTTACCCTTTCTGGTCTTGTTTCCGCACGATCACGACTTCAGCGTGCGTTTACAAGAAAAATGTCGCAAGTTCCGTTTTGATGCATGACGGGATAAGAAAAGGCACCAAACTTGAACACCAAGTGTTTAGGAGTAGAACGCCTACTGCACGCCGATGTTAAAATTAAAGCGTTCATGGTGGTTATCTGATTTTCTTTTCAAAATTTCAAAATTTTAACCAGTAATAAACGTGTGAAATTATTTTGTATGTTTCCTTTTTTAGAAAAAAAACTTACTTTCAGTAATTTTAGAACGGAGATATTTTCATTTAGAGGGAAATTCGTTACATCAAAATCAGTGTACGGTTGCCGGACAGCGATGCAGTAGTAAATTTAATATTGCCATAGTAAAGTAAAAAACACTTAAGATTGTTAATTGTTTTGTAGTATTGTAAAATTTCTGTAATGCTGAGTTTTTGAACACTTGAAGGAGATGGTTGTTAACACTCCGTGTTCAGGTTTAGAACATCACTGTTAATAATATGAACACTAGTGTTAACAATATGAACACTAGCCGTTCAAATTTGAACACCGACGTCTACATTTTGAACGCGTAAAGACGCGTCTCGCGTCCGCTATTTTTACAGTGTATAGGTTACGGAACAATGCCGAAGATCAATCGAGTAAGTTTTCCAGGTTGCATGAATGAAAGAGGAAAATGAAATACGCTGTTACAAATGTTGTTTTTGTGCAGCTTTGTTGTGCCATTTCCGATTAATAGACAAGCGATAGAGCTTTGAGGGAGGGGATTTAACGTAATCGCATTATTTAAAGCACGACATTGCGTATATACATTGTATTACAACATTCAATACGTTCCTACTGTCACTCAGTTGCGTCACAATCACATCGTCACATTACTTATCCAATATGTCAAATCATGTAGCTTATCAGGTAGGAAGTATGCGTAATATCGGACAAAAAATAGGACTCCGAGTTTAATCAGTTCACGTTTTTGCAGCTCTAATGAAATTTTTTGCAGTATTTCTTAATATGATGACACTGTCATTACTGTCTCCATAGGGAAACCATAATATAAAAAATGATATTGCGCAACTCCGTTAATATGCAAGGCACACTTACCAAAGTCTAACAAGTTCTTGCATGTAGCATATGGTACCTTTCCACCTAATCTGACTTGAATCTGTTCATGGATTTTCTGTAAACAGACAGACAGCTCATACACACAGAAACTCACACACACACGGAGAGACAGACAGACATCGCTATGACATTAGCTAACGTGTGCGCACGTGAGCCAAAATGGCATCAGTAGTCGATATTTATACACTGCTAACTACGGAAAACAAATTACAAAGACAGAAGATTGACGATGACACATAGAAATACAGCACATCATTCCAACACTCAAAACGAATGTCTATCTAACAAATATCTACTAACACAGTGCCTCAAGTCGAAGGACCGTGATCCTGCCTTTACGTGCCGTTATTTAGCTCAGATGACTTCGAGCTGACGAAGGTTTTAGCTCCATACCTCTACCAAAGTGTTTTCGAATTCTACCAACAGATACCATTAACCCATTTTGTCAGTATATTATAACACAATTGGAACAACCTTGTGATAATTGGAGATGTACAATTTGAAAAAAAACAATAAATTTGTTTAATACCCGCTATCAGTTTGGTTTCCTCTTAAAATTCAACTTCAGCTTTGCGGCATTTCAAAGATTAAGAGTAAAAAAAAATTCCATAAAAGTATTTTTGAATGTTATTCAAACATGATAAATATTCGTATTTTCATGAGAATTATTGACTGTTTCTGGTCAATGAAATACTTGTAAAATCAGCAAACTAATATTTTGTTCCAATCAAACTTTTTCAAACAATTTGCAGTGAGGAAACGTTCGTAGACATATTTCAATATCCTGACTTAAAAGTTAAGAAATACAGTTTTTATGCATGTTGCATTGTTTTGAATTTGTACTAAAATTTACTCTTACAAAAGGATTTCATAGAAATGAGTTAGATTTAGGATATTAATCTATCTATCAATCTATGAGTGTACCTATTTATTTACCTATCAGATGTAGTCGGGTGATTTTTCTCATTAGTTTATATATATGTATATATATATATATATATATATATATATATATATATATATATATATATATATATATATATATATATATGATGTGAGTCTGTGTGTGTATTTGTGTGTGTATTCAAATATAACTTTCTGGATTAGGATTAAGATTTCCTGCAAAAGTCCGTTCGTATCTAATCTGATACCAGCTTCAACACGATGTCATCATTATTCATCACCACTTCCAGACCCTCGCGAACGATAGCTTTAAGGTATGTGACTGCGTAGAAAGTAACGTTACAGGTAACAGTAAGGAGAGTAGAAAATATAATTAGAAAACAAGTTTTCTAATTAACTTTTAGACACATCGTATAGAAACGCATCCCTCCCTTATTTTTGTCCGAGGCTGCAAAAATTTTCTTAAGACCATAAATTAGTCTTGAAAGCGCCGCACTAATTGAGACTGAAAAATTGCTATTTTTTCAGTATAGAGCTCTGAAACTTTTTATGAACGATTTCTAGACACAGGAAGAATCAACAGGTGCTTAAAACCAAAATAATGAAGATGTAAAATAATTATTATTCATTATGAAATACCGGTGAGTCATTACTTAGTCATAGGTTCCTATGTAAAGGGATATAATTTTTCCACCTCATCAAGAATTCTGTCATGATGATACCACTTTCGTATACGTTTTTTAAAAGTACTGATATTATGAAAATGACAATATTACAAGGATATCGTCATTTTTTCCATAATTAACTCAGAGGTATTCTCTAAATTTGTACACCCATGAGCAGCCTCCCCTTCTATAAAGCCAAATGGCCGATAGTGTCGCACATGACTTAAATAGAGCCTTGTCTCGTTTTCAGACCGACTTGTCAAACCTTAACCAGTGATATAACAGGAAAATCAAGAGGATACTCTGAGATAAGACGATGAATTGACAGTCTATTCTTAAGTATATACATAAGTTAGTAAAGGGAGAATGATTCTTGTGGATATGTTTTTCGGGGTGTGTACTGCGGCATTTTGTAATATGACGCATTTTGTAATAACTTACGCAAAATGTAATAAGGGTATCAGCATTTTGTAATAAAAGGGTCTACGCATTTTGTAATAAGGGTATCAGCATTTTGTAATAAAATATTGTTTACGCAAATTGTAATAAGGGTATCAGCGTTTTGTAATAAAAAGCGTTTTGTAACATTACGCTGATATTGTAGGTATTTCAAAATGCTTTGTGGTTTCTGAATACCTAATAATGTAATAGCATATAATGATGTCGAGATTATATCTCACTACCAGTTCTGGGTTATCATAATAACGCCAGATAAGGGGGTCTGAGTTCAACTGATTCCAAGTATAAGTCCAACAATAATGAGTGTAATTGTTAGTAAAATAATCGTCCACTGGCGTTGGTTTCCTTATTTCAAGAGTCAATTCAACTTTCAACACTGTTACAAACGGTTCAGAACAAGTGATCACGTATTTCTACCAAATCAACCTCAGCGGACGTTGTTCGGACAAATATTAAGTCAGTTTAACTTTTTGTGAAACCAAATGTCAGGCAGCTGGACTACATTAAGGTAACGACTCTGCTCTTTCCCCGAAACAGTTTTTTCAACCCATATTGCCCAGTCAAGACAACAAGGTCACCCCTAGTTGTATTTTTACTTTTAAATACGTGTAGCTGAAATTAATTTCTATATATATCTTTACTTGTAAACCAGAAATGGATCGATTCTGGGCTAATAAATCCGTATGTCAGTATGACGTTCAAATCTATATAGATACATCAGTCACACTTACTTTTTCAGACTCTTTATTTCATTCAAGACATCAGCTTACGTGGGAAAACAAGGTCAAACTGTCTTCTATATTAGCTGTCGATAATGATTGGCAACTCTCTACAGATTTATGTTTTATAAATTGATCAAGTATACGTGATTGCTCATAGCACTGTTCTAACTCTGCGCAGTTTATCACAAGACGTTTCGAACATATTTTCTAAAAAGAGCAACTGGATATTTCAGAGAAAATTACCACGCACAGATGAGTATATTCTTTAAATTTATATTGCACGTCAAAATTGAGGCCGAGATGTACTTTTGTGACAAGAAACTGCTTTCTCATTGATCATGCTCTTCATAATCGGACTACAGCTAACCGAAGACATGCTCTCACCGGTAATATTTTTACATATATGAAGCGCGATGTCGTGACATTTGTTAGAAAAAGTGAATTTGACATAAAACGGCCGATTAAAGTGGAAAATAAACGTACGAAAGGTTGCAGTATTCTAAGCAACTTCTATGCGTATGATATGTGTTTCTCTACAGTTGATTGTCGATAATTTAGGGTAATAAGAGGGGAGGGGGACGTTAATATGTTAATGCTGACAGCTGATCCTTATCAGAATATATTGAAATAATCACTGACGTGAAGCAGCCAATTAAAATACTGATTGACAATTTATTTTAATCATCTCACAGACAAGGACGAAATAAAGCTCTATCGACAGACCTGCCACTTTTCTTTGTGTGTAAAATGTGACAATTCATATCCACTGAGCTATGGTTTTGTTTTCTCATATCTAGTTCTTTCCCATTCTGTTCGTCCTTTGAATCTACGGTATCGCCCAATGGTAAAATTTATCTAGCCAACGAGCTAGTATAAGCTGCACTGCAATACTATGATTAAGCTAAATTTTACTCGCTATCCTACTATTTATACCTGTCAAATATCTGCCATTATCATTAAATGATAACAGCCATAGAAAGATAGATAGATAGAGAGAGATAGATAGATAGATAGATAGATAGATAGATAGATAGATAGATAGATAGATAGATAGATAGATAGATAGATAGATAGATAGATAGATAGATAGTTAGATAGATAGAAAGACAGATGGACAGATAGACTGGCATACCCTGTCACTCTTTCCTCCCTCTATACCTACCAACCCACATAGATGCAGAGATACATACATAGGCCTACATACATACATACATACATACATACATACATACATACATACATACATACATACATACATACATACATACATATTTAACAGGTCAGATATACTTTCGCTTTAGTAGCTAAACAAGTCAAATCACTAAAACATCAAATTATTCTGACCTATTTTCGAGCTAATGGGCTGGAATGTCATGCCTTCCTATAATTTTTTTCAGAGAGAGATAGAGAGACATAGAGAGACAGAGACAGAGACAGACAGAGAGAGAGGGAGAGGGGGAGAGAGAGAGCGGGGATTAAAAAAACCTAAAATTTGTGACAAAATCTCCAAAGGTTTTATTGTCTTATATCGTCGATAATACATAAAAGTTCACGAACATAAGTAGCGTTTACAACGGCTAAAGAAAGTGTATTCCATGTTTTGCGTCCGTGCGCTTAGGGTTTTGAAGATTTCTGTGAACAACAAACTAACACGATATGAACTAATTGGAATAGGATCTTTATATTTTTCATATTCCTTAAAAGTATTGAGTGCAGTATTGCTGAATGTTGCAATATTGCAAATTACTCATAAAAAGAAGTGCATGGCTTAAAGAGAAAAGCAGATGAGCTTACATTAAATTTGCAGACTAAACCGATTTCCAATCGTGTTAACTCAAGATTTCTTAAGTTTTCAGAATAACGTCACTCAACGGCAATTTCTGATGGCCAAACTTTGCGAGAAATTAAAAGAGATAAATGTAAAACTGACACGACCACGGCAAATGATGACTAATTACCAGAAATCACTTCTATCTTCTTTGTGTATCATATAACACAAGAAGATGCATATGGTTGCAGTGTATCATATTGTCACATACACATCGACAAATTATATCAGATTTTCATCAAATGAAGGGAATATCTGAGTTTGGGTTAAATTATGTGTGTATGTGTGTGGGGGAGTGTATGCGTGTGTATGTCTTTAACCGTTTACCCACCCATCTTTCAGAATGTTTAGGGGACGTGAAACTTGAAATTTAATTTACTTTAGCCTTACACTGCTCAACTTTAAAAATAAGCTACGAAACTAAGTGTCCAGATACAACTACTTTCTGTCTCTAGACAGAGATACTACTGAGTCTATATCAGGTGTTCGTCTTTAACGGTTTTTAACCATAACTTTATAACATCAAAACACACAATTTTTTTATATTCGTTCACCTACATAACAAATCGTCGAAATAATACTTGAAATGGCAAACCTGAAAGAACACTGAAAGAATTCACTGTCATTGTGGAAAACGTTTTAAACAATTTACGAATGGCCCAACAACATATCTTGAATGCGAAATGATCATCGCATTCGCGAAATATAATTGTAAGCTAACTTGTCTGACTTAAATTTGTAAATTATTTGCAAACGTTGCAGATCAATCTTAGATACTACTCTACGAATAACGAATTGCAATGATTTGAATCATTTTGTCTTTTATGTTCTATTTACGCCAAAATATGTTTCTGATGATAAACCATCCAAACTTACTAGGAACCAGATCTAACCAAGCATAAACCCAACGTCTATTACTAATAAGACGCTTTAACTCGAGAATCAAACCACTTCCGGCACCATTTTCTACGATAAGACGTCGTACACTGACTGTTCCAGGTTTTCCACTGGGATTATGGATCCTTGGTAAGAGGTCTGTCTGCTTATCTACACACTCGCGGAAACGATAAGAAACGTCCCTCAGTCTCTGATAACCGAGAATAATATCACCTAATGACGAAAGCTCGTAGGAAGATAATACCATTCTAATTATTATCAGAAGAATTTCATTCGGGAGGATCTCTAGCGAGGGTGTCAATTGCCTCTCTCCCGCACAATCGGTCACTGTAGAGATGAAGTCCATGAGTTCCCCTGAAGTACCACCTTGGACTACCATTTCCGGTTGGTGTTGTGTACGTTTTTGTAAATCTTCTCCAGTGTTTACAGTGCAATCGTAGTTCAGATCTCCATCAGGAACAGCATTTCCTGAAACTAATTGTAATGGCTGTTCTGAAAATTCTTGCACATCTCCATTACTTCCTGCGCAAGCGCAGTCTTGATCTCCTTCAGGAGCAGAATCATCGGTAACATTTTGCGAAAGGAACTGCGAACTCACTTGTATATCTTCTCCAATCGTTATCCAATCGTTATTTAGGTTTCCTTCGGGGATAGCCTCGTCTGTAGGAACGGAGTGATCGGCACAAAATTCCTCTTCAGAGTTGGTATACGTATAATTTGAGTTCCTGTCCTGGAGACTTCCAGAAACATATGGACATTCGTCCTCATTTCTTTGAGTGTCATTTGAGTTTGTTTCTGAATCATCTAGGCAAACGTAATGTTCTCCCTCTCCTTCCGCAAAATGACCCAAGTTGAATCTTGCCACTGGCACCATATTTAAGGGTGTTATGGTTGTGGTAGCGTCATGGCCAAACGAAGAATGTATGATAAACTCGACATTGAAAATATTGGCAGCTGCCTGTAGGGTAATGTGATCCCCCTATGTACCACCTAGCATCATTTGACTTAAGTATTCAGACCAGGGAATCCCAGAATACAATTCCAATGGAAAGCCGTCTTGATCGTTCGGGTTTTCACGAAGATACTTGACAATTTCTTCTCTAAGAGTCTTGGATGACCTATGTATTCCAAGTTTTTTCAACCAGAAACATACTGCGGCGAATTGGCAATCTCCATTACCAGCGGGATTAAATAAGATAGGAGTTGTTGCTGAAAAAGTGGCCAGTTTTTCTTTATGAGTGATGGGAATATAATACTTTTGACGATGCATGCGCTTTTTTGCCTTTCTTTTTTGTGCTTGTCTTCTCGATATTTCTCGTTTGCCACTTACACTGGTAACATTTTCAACTGAAACCCATTCTTCAACTTTTTTGTTGTTATCTGGTCTCGTGAATTCAATTTTATACATGGATGTTTTTAAGTTCCTTGCAATGACTTTGCCTTTCACTACGTATATTCGCTTGGGAGCTATTTTTCCCTTTCGAGTCTTTAACTTCAGAAGTACGTTCTCACTTATCTTGTATTTAGATGGACTGTGGAGACGTTTATGTTTTTCTACCATACGTTTGTCCATCTTTCGTGTACATTCTTTAGTTCTTTTCCTGATTTGCTTTAATGATGCATAACGTTCCGACAATGTTTCTCTGTTTGGTGGCTCCAGCGAAGTTGTACCTCCATCAATATCATATTCATCAATAGCTAGTTTGACAACTTTGTTAGATTTACGACCATAATACACTTCAAAGGGACTCATCCACCCTAATTCTTCCTTCTTTTCTTCATTAAGGATCCTGCAATATGATCTTAGATTTTTCGCCCAATTTACTCCATTTCTTTTCATCGTGAGCAAATCATACATCATTTTTTGCCGAAATCGTCGATGTGATCTCTCTACCTTACCCTGTGATTGAGGATGATACGGTCTACTTTTAATGAGTTTGATCTTATATTTTCTGCAAAACGCCGTTAGCTTGCCAAAAAACTCCTTTCCTTGGTCGCTTTGTAGTCGGTCTGGTGGTCCATGTACGTCATATATCAATCTTAGCTCCTTCACTACATTTTCCTTGCAGTGGTGCCAACCACAAATATCGACTGAAAACATCGATAACCGACATGACGTATTTGTATGTTTTCCCCTTGTATACCACTGGTTCATTGCTGAAATCAATGAGGTCAATTTGATGTTGAGATTGGACATGGTTAGCTCTTATTGGTTTTGGAATACCTCTGTTCAGAAATCTGGCATTGTGAATACGATTCCTGACGTCATTTGACGTTACCTGTCGTATACTTCCCTCGCTGAGTCCTGAGTAGGCATCTGTCGCGTGATGTTGAAGTTTCTTGTAACCAGCCGACTTTGTTTCATGAAAAATCTTTCCAACGAGTTGCGGAATATTAGACTTTCTAACTACTTTCTTCCCATTGAAATACAGAGTCGGAGTGTTTTCCGGTCCAAGGTTATAGAGGTGTTTCCTTCGCCAAAACTGTACCACTGCACTTTTTTGTAACCTAGTACGTTGATTGACAGGAACTTGAAATTTACCTTGTACAAGTTGAAGCAGGCAATTATACACCTGTTCGTCAACTGGATGGATATACAAATCTCGTTTGTAACTTCTGGTTCGTAATCCGTCTGTTGTCGAAAGCTGTACAGACCAAAAACATGCAAATACGAAGCAAATGATAGGAAACATGGCGAACATTTTAGACAGCGTTCCCACGTGACGTCATAATCACATGACAAATACTTTTCTCGGCGCTACCATAGTTCAAAAAAAATTGCGACATTGCATCGTCAATGTAACAAATTTCTCTGAGGCTTGAAACAAAACATAACGCAGGTCTATACATATTTTGAGTCAAGGTCATTTGTTTTATTGTATCTCTTCATCGGTCTACAACAACTTCCATGGGAAATTATATAGTAAATAATAATAATACTTTATATGTGATCATGAAAAAAAACTGGAGTAAACGCAATTCAAGATAAAACATACGATGAACAGAAACACTCGCTCAAGTCGTCAGTCGTGCTCTTTACTAGGTATTTATATTGTAGTTGGAAGATTCCATTTCCCAGGGGTGAGACAGGTTTACCACGTCGAACTCCCTAGTCATAGTACATGTTGTTCACCTACAACTTCCAATACAATGCTAATGCTAGTGTATAAGGGGAACGACTTAATTTTCTTTGGTATGTGGAGCAATAATTTATAATTGTTATTACATTTTATTTTATCTGAGTGTCTACCTGTTGATTGCTGGTTGTCTGTAATACATCAGAAAAAATGTGGTTATCTTCTATTTAATAAGTCAACTGACTGTGTATACCAATGATTCTCTCAACTTTATAACATTAAACCAGTCAAAATCTCGTAGTTAGAGA
>LD358417.1:24364-41911 GCA_001465055.1 Ptychodera flava | reverse complement strand
TATTACAAAATGCGTCAGTTATTACAAAATGCTGATACCCCTTATTACATTTTGCGTAAGTTATTACAAAATGCGTCAGTATTACAAAATGCCGCAGTACAGGGTGTCAAATTTTGACAATAGGTTTTTTGTCTGCTACTTGTTAAATCGTTTTAAAATTTGTGTAGTAATAGAAGTTTCTTCTCATTGTTTTGTATTTTATTTGATTTAAACTGTATAAATGGAGAACAAGGATCATCTCACTATATTCTTTTTATATACTGATGTATACTCTACTTGTTTTAAAAGTAATTATAACATACCATACCAATATTCTACGCTGCAATACCATCATGTCAAGTCCTTCAAAGATGAATAAATCGACAAATTTGCAACACACGTTTGAATGATAGAATACAGTTTAGTTGGCACTATGTAGAAAAATTGATATAATGTTTTGCAACATACGATATGTTCCTATGTGACATGATGATAACTCGAAGATTCGTAAGTTAAAGGGCACAAAAACGATGGCAGATTTTTTTTTTAACTTTTCGCTATAGACATTTGCAAGGCCGTCTATTGGTATGATGGCGTCTAAAAATTTGTTAGATTACGTTATTCTTTTCATGATGCACGAAATTCGTAAACAAACCGGAATTGATTTTCTTATTATATGATATCGTACATGTTATTCAAGGATGTAATCAGAAATTTATTACACAGTCGACGAATATGAAAGTATGACCAGTTCCGTTTACTTTTTAAGGCTGTGTTAAGACAGTTCGGAGAAAAAGAGACAGTTTTGCTCAAACCTTCCTCAAGCAAATGTTCGACCATCTTCCCGTTAAATCAGGATTACAAATCCACGGTCCCCGTGGAGATTTGGTACCATAGAAGCAAATTGTTTATGTCTTTATCGATATTTAAAACTTCAAAACAGTCGTCAACCCTGACTTATCTCATAAGGAAATGAAACTCACAAATTTGAAAGAACTATGCCGGTGAAAACCGTGTATTAACCTCATGACCATGTAAATGAAAAAGTGGCAGACCAAACAAGTATTCTACAATTGAGAGTCCGAATATCTGTCCCCGAGCTCGAGGGGCAGTATAAAAATAACTCAATGAAGTAAAATGATATGTTTACTGAAAATTTTCCTTTTTTTTCCTTTGTAGATTTTCTCCGTTGGAGCAAATCGAAGTAAGTAATTGACAAAATTATTGTTACGAGTGGATTAAGTGGTTTGCCAAAGAGATCCTCGTTCAGTTTCAAGTTACTTTTAGATCTTCGTGTCAAACAAATAAAACAAATCAAATATCAATTGTACATTTAAACTGAAAATGTCTTGGTTTATGTTCACCTTTTCAGTTCGGCTAAAGCATGCTTTTTATATACAAGGATTTTGATTTAGATTTTTTTGTCAATTTTCGTGCCGTTCAAGTCTTGTCGATCAAAGTGTTGTAGCAGTGAACGGTCCGCGGCTAATTGCGGCCAAGTAAAATTCTAAAATTTCCTGATATCGACGAATTCAGTTTTTGGCGTAATTTCAATTTTTGGCGTTAGGTTTTATACAGAATTGCGTTTTTTGTACTCGCCCTTGTAGCCTTCTCTTGTAACGTTTGAACTCGTCGTCGCAAATGAAAGGTTTGCAGTCTTTTCTGATTATTGAACTTTCTAAAGCTAGTCGACGCTACAAGGCATTTTGCAAGCCGAGATAAGCTGTCTACAGATTCTTGTAGATTGACTGGACTAATGGGCAACGCGAAATCTATGTGGTGAATTTCAGAGATGAGGCGCTATTTATGACATCCACTTCATTGACTTTTAAATCCTGAAAAAAATGTCAAAAGTTAAATCAATATTCTCTTTATACCAGCGTGACTTAATTCCTATCGCCTAAATTGAAAACAGCAAAATATTATAGAAACCATGGTCAAGTTCTTTTCTGTTTCCATGGTTCATTGCAAATGTATATAATAAAAATGCCACGGGTAGATAGGGGTTTTCATTATCAGGCACCTCTCATTATGTAATAGGTGAAAGAAGTACATATAGCGTGTGAGTGGGGTTAGATGTGGAAGGGGCTGTCCCGGCTTCTTCTGTAGAATGGTTTTTAAATTGTAAGACATATTTAAACATTTCATAATGGACATTTATTTGGCCATAAGAGCTATTTAAAACTGAATGCATTTCAAAAGTAAAAGCATGGAATAATTTTTTTGTATTTTACAGCACATAATAGGGAGTGATAGAATTCACACAAAACTAGGTGTGTCCGAAACAAAATGGTTATTCTATAGGGAATCTGAAGCGTATGTATGTATGTATGTATGTATGTATGTATGTATGTATGTATGTATGTATGTATGTATGTATGTATGTNNGTGTGTGTGTATGTATGTATGTATGTATGTATGTATGTATGTATGTATGCATATGAACGATACATAGGGCTTTTCTTTTAATACAAAACTGCAAAGTCGCATCTAGCGAAATACGACCGAATAATTATTAGCACACAAGTGTTAATGATCGTATGCTGTGCCGTCTCCATCAAGTATCTATTAACATGTTCTTAGGTAGCCGTCATTATTTCCGGCCTGGGAATCTGAGGAATCAGAGTGGGTCACTTAGAAAACTGAAAGNCAAAATGTGGGGAGAAAGAAAGGGGTTAAGTTATCTTAATCAATTGAAGACCCTTCGATCACAGATAGCACTATTGTACACAGCAATTTCCATTTTTCATGCATAGGGGAACATACCTCGTCCCCCGGTGTGTTCCAACAGTTTTACAGGTAAAACAACGTACATTTTGAAGACACCTCGCAGATTACACCAGACTTCATCCTTGCACACTCCAATTTCTCTATTTTTTCACAGGATCTATCCTTTTAGCCTTTAGGCCTTTTATCACATAAACATTTTTATTGAGTTCAGTTCAATAACCATGTTGACATTTAACCGTTATACCTTATTAAGATTTTTCATTTAGAAGCTGGAGAAATTGCTCGGCTAGCGATTTTGCAAACAAATAATGACTGCATTTAAAACAGACTCTGGCTGATGGTCCTTTAATATCTTTTACAGAAACGTAAGACTTTGCAAATGACAAAAGGAGGTCGCAGAATTTCCATTCCTGCATATGTTTTGGTCTTCAGTCTCTTCCAAACTGACATCTGTGAAATGTATCGTCATTATTTGCTAGTCTTCAATGTCATCTTCAGTTTTAGCGAGTGCAAAATAAATTGAAACACCTCTCAGATTGCACCATTAATTCAAACACATCAATCTCTCAAAAAGTTTCGATAGGAGAGGAAAGACCCCCGCTAATGCTCTTCCCCCGTTCTAACAGTTTTACCTAGTAAAAAAGCAAAGATTGTACCACACTGCACCATTGCCCAGATCCGTTTCTAAAAAAATTCAACGAATGATAGTGGACACCCCTCTAACACTAAGCCCCTCAGTCTCTCGCCTGTTCTCCCATGTTCTTTCAATTTCAAATTCATCATATGGTTGGCAGGAGGTTACTCGAAATTTCGGAGTTGTCGATAAGATTCCTCCGCCCCCGGCCGTAGATAATGACGTCTCCCTAACTAAAATACATTATGTAGATCAAAAAAATGTCTCAAGTGTTGTTTATATCAATTTTTAACTATTAGGTCCTTTACAACCCGTGGCGTTCTGGCCTTTGGATAAAGACGCTCAATTGACAGATGCTTCCGGAAATGGTAACCATGGTGTTAACGGTGGTGGCGCTATTCTCGTTCCTGACGCAGGTGGCACGTTGGCCGGGGCATATCACTTCACAAGCAGTGGAAACTCATACGTTGAATTCCCTAACAACGGTGCATACGACACAAGGTATTCAATACACATGCTAATGTACATCTACCCTCAAGGGACTCATGGCCCAACTTTCCACTTTAAACGAGATGCTTGGGGAGTACACATGGAAGGCGGTGATTCAAGTCACTTTGTTCGATTCTGTGTACGAAACAGCCTGGCTTTCACTCAAGAGTTGTCGGTAAATACCTTGCAACTTAACCAGTGGAACTTCATCGGAGCAAGTTACGACTACAATAGGGGAATAGCCAAGCTGTGGGTAATGAACCAGGTGGTTCTATCGATGAATATTGGCGTAGTGGAGCTCGCCACCAACTATGAAGCCAGAATGGGTACGCGTAATGGTGACAGCAGATATTTGAGAGCTCTCATAACTTGTATGCAGGTGTACGACAGAGAATTGTCGCCATCGGAAATCTTGGAGGCGGAAACAAGATGCAAGATAGGTACAAATATTGTTTTTAATGTAGTGTGATGAGAAATAAAGGAAACTTAAAATATGAAGCATGATGTAGGCAATCCTCAGGTTCAAAATCTGAAAGTTTTGTCAAACATGAAGCAGATTGCAAAGCGGATAAGAGGGCACATTGTGCTTTCCTTGTATTCAAATGGACATCTACAGTGTGCAGTGTGGATCCGTATGAATGTGGTTTTAAGCTACCTTTGTAAAAGGGTAACACATATTAACTACATTGTTTCTCTTTGTGTTCGTTTTTTATTCGCTGAAATTTTCAGTTTTGTTCAGTATTATAAAGATTATCTTTTACTAGTATAATATACAATTGAAATGCATAACAATGAACGACCTTACAAAGAAATAAAAAGTCATGTGAAATTCAATGACCGTACTTGGATTGCTTTCATATTCCAGGTACTAGTCGATCATTTACCCCTTCGAATATTTTAGAAGCATACACAGAGTTGTTAATCTGATGGTTCAATACAAACATAGCTGTAGTGCAAAGAGATTTTATCACTGATTGTACGATGATTTTACTCAATATTATAGTTCTTTGGCCTTCATGTATAATATAATGAACGCTGTACAAAGTGATGGCATGTTAAAAGTGCCAAATGCAAGTGCCAAAAACCATCCTTGAACTATAAAATGCAGATATGGTAATCAGGTATTATTCCTGATAAGCCTGCAAAATGTCTAATTAGTTAAAATGGCAAGTAGCATACGCAATGTCATGGATGCCTACACTGTTTCAAAACCGACACAAAATTGGCTGAATATCAGGAATACTGCAGAGCTAGACTGGTGAAAAGCAATATTTTCTTCATTTCAGTGCATGTCAAACGCGCATTGGAAAACGATGCCTGTGCAATATGTATATAAATGCATAAACTGAGTATATCATTGTTAACTTCGACACTGCACATAAACCTATATGGATGGCTCTTGTAGTTGTCCCGCGAGGGCTTCTATTCAGTAAGACCAAAACATTCAAGGGTGTACAAGGCATTGACATATTTATTGATTTCCTGAAACAGCTTGCTGACAATGCATAAAGAAATTCTAGTCAACACTGATGAAAAACGGACACAAACACAGAGGGGTTTTTTAAGGACAAGTCGGGAAAGCCTTGCCAGTGAGATAACTGTCATGGGGTTCCAGCTGCAAGATGCATAAGCACCAGCCCAGGTCAACAATTTTACTGTAATGGTTGTCTGCTAATGGGTCATGACGACAAATTCTCTATAAAAGCTATGTATAGATAGGTGTGGATCCTTCTCCTTCAATCATCGCTAAAACTATTATTGGTACCATGTGTCCAGAACACAGTGCACCAGCTTTATCATAAGAAGGACATTTTCCCCTGTGAAAATTTAATTTCTCTGCCTAGCAGACTGTCGACAGTCCCTCGTGCCTTTTCTGTCTATTACAGACGTACAGTGGGATTTGTGAGCGTAGCACCAACGGCGTTAACTGAGAATGCCGCAGCCGTTACAGCGAGTGCCGAAAGCATGAGGCCTGTCCTGATTTGCAGGACTTTGCTTATTAATTATTCATCAGATCTGATGTCGAGAACAGGACGGAGGCAGAGGCAGCATGCCGTGACCGGCTGACCTACGTCCCGCTTCACCTGTCAATCATTAATTAAGTTGGCACTGCTAAATGCTTCATTGAACAGTCAATATCTGCAGCAGGCTTCATCAGATTTGGTGCTTTTATTTCGGTTATATACTGATTACAAAGTTTATAATATATGCAAAGAGCCATTATTGCACTTAACTCCGCTAATTACTCCACAGATAAATCTGATATCTGTCAGATCAATATCTATAGGAATTTTCATCAACTTTCGCACAGTACTTTCGGAGTTAAATCACTAATTGCAAAACGTCATTTAAAAAGATGTATTGTTATACTAACTTGAACAAGCTGTTTATCTACCAACGCCTGGATTAATAGTAGATCCAATATTGCTGTATATAGTCGACACTTTCAAGCTGATTCCAGATTCAGTTGCAGTTGGGCTTGACTAAGATGTATTTAAGGCAGGATCCAATTTTCAATGCATGATTTGAAGATTAATCATTCAAGCCTGAAAAGAGTAGCTAATGAGTTGGACAGACCTGACAGGCGCATATACGAAACAAAGTACATTTATGCAAACAATATTTATGTTTGGTCGGTGTCATAGGTAATACCAACAGAAACAATAGGTAGAATCAGTGACAAGAAACTGCTTGGCACAAAAGAAAGTTGTTTCCATTACATTGTCTGCTGATGAAAGTGATATAATGGTCGAAGTGACTATCTCAATGGCCTCGATGAAGAGAATGGAAAACAGACAAATGAGGGGTCTTTATTTTGAGATCGATTTTAAAGACCTAACTTTTCTTTCTTGTTTTGTGCAGGACTGCATTAATTGTAAGCACTTACTGAAAACAACTGCAAAGTTCGTACAAAGTATAATGGTTCCAATAAATTGAAACTTCAAGAATAATCTTGCCATACGATAGAACTTTGTGCAGGGACGCCATGGAAAAAATACAAGCACTTAAAATTGAAAAACAGGTTTTATTAATTAGAACAAATATGCGAAATTAGTGATTTTTGTTCAAATGTTCAGCCAAAAACTTACTAAAAACCTTCTGATCTAAATTGGGATTTTCTGAGTTTTCTGATATTTACATGATACATTTTTTAGTTTCCCTGTAATTGACTACTATTTTGCAAAATTTTGAAATCAAAAGTTTGAGTTTATGGTTTATAATTTCAGGCTGCTATAATTTTCTGCATAATTCTTTGGTCAGCAAAACTCTGCTGTTTGCTGGTTCTTCATTATGACTGACATATAAATCACAATTCAAAATTTCCATTCAGTCCATGTAATGTATTTTAAAATTTGCAAGTTCAAAAATTGCATTTTTAGATATGTTCAAATAATTTCCAACTTCTTCCTATAAATTCAGATGTAAGACATACTTGCCAAAATGAAACACAAAAAATGACAGTACAAAAACATATTTTTATTTACTAACATTTTTATTCAATAATTTACAAATAAAATACTACAGTTTTACACAAAAATTTCGAACTGAGATATTATACTGGCAAAAATAACTTTGTATTCTTTAAAAGAGATGTTTGTAGGACTTTGCACTGGCATCATTTACTTTGTCATTAAAAAGACCTACATTTTAGAAAGAGTGAAACAGGCAGTTGATGTTTGAGACGGTGTACAATTGAACGCCGTCTCAAACAACATGGTTTGAGACGGTGTTCAATTGAACACGATCTAAAACCAAGTTTAAGACGACGTTCAATTGAACACCATCTCAAACGTTCTAATATTGTTTGAGATGGTGTACAATTGAACACCAAAATTGCCGAGAACCCCTCACAATTATGAGCGATGATAGGCATGGGGTAGCAAATACAGCACATATCGTAGATACTTTTGAATCATATACTAATAATAAATGAAAAAGTTCGAGGATAGTCAAAACGGCAATCAATTACGTATATGATGTTGCATGACTGGTGAAACACTGCAAAATCTGTCATCATAACGAATTATTAAATTAATGTCATTTTAGAATATTTGATCTCAGTGGTTTCCTATTCCGATTACAGACACAGAAAATCCTGTGATCAACTGCCCATTGAACCTGTCGACATCGACCTTCATTGGTACCCCTCTTTCGCCAGTGACATGGCCTCTACCTGTTGCCACTGATAATTCTGGTACTGTACACATACGTGGAAGCCATGAGCCTGGAAGCAACTTTTCAATAGGCAGTACAGTTGTGTCTTATGAGGCGTCGGATCCTTCTGACAATATGGCACACTGTTCATTTACCGTAACTGTTGAAGGTAATTAACATTACGAATTTAAGGAGACTTTTTCTCTCTGAGTCAATTTACTGTCCTACCCTTGTCTTCTAATACGAGGAAAATGAAGGGATTTCTATAGCTACATTAATACGTGAAGGCATCAAATATACCAACCAGCTATGTCAATGTGACATTGTCGTACAATGTTATACATGTGTGTGTCTTTGATTCTTCTAAATATTTGAACTGTTATGTTTTCCAAGGAAGAGTTCAGTACGTAAGATTTTCAATTCCGTATGTTTACCAGTGTGTTTTCACAATTTTAATGAATCTGAGTGAGCTGACAAGGTCAAAATGAACCTTTTTTAGATAATGTTAGCATGTTAGTTTGAGTCATTTTTTTATTGAATTACATGCATTGAGCCACCATGTCCGAAGGGTTTTTCTTTGTCTGCTAATAATAGTACCTAGTAGAAAGTAAGAAAAAATACATCACTTAGGGACCGGACAGAAATTACTGGGGCGAGTGCCGGTGCTTTTCCACATAATGCTGCGCAAAAAATAGTGACCATTTTCACATATGCCATGGAGCGGCCTACAATAACATTATCTCTATTGACACGTTATTTCTACTTTGACGTTTGAACTTTCAACAAGTACTTTTAACCTTTACAAATAATAACTTTTATTCAAGGTTTTTAAGTAAATCGATAAAAGAGCTGCATTTTAACACAAAATAATTCTATTAACTAATTGAGTGGAATTTGCTATTCAAAAATCAAAAGGGGACAATATTTTTTATGTTTACTTTCGTTTCGTATTACTTAGTGACTGCGAGGGAACTTTGTCGACAGCAATTTGAGAATTATCGTAGAAATTTTGTCTCATTAACTGATAACGAAACGAAAAGGTACAAGGATAGTCAAAACGGCAATAAATCACGAATATGGTGTTACATTATTATGAAACACTGTAAAGTATGTTTTTAAAACGTATTATCAAATTAATGCATAGTCATAGTCATTTTAGAAAATTTCATCTCAATAGTTTCCTATTTGCCTGTAATCAACTGTCCATTGGGTCTATCGACATCGACCTTCATTGATATCCCTATTACGCCAGTGACATGGCCTCTACCAGTTGCCACTGATAATTCTGGCACTGTACACATACATGGAAGTCATGAGCCCGGGAGCAACTTTTCAATAGGCAGTACAGTTGTGTCTTATGAAGCGTCGGATCCTTCTGACAATATGGCACACTGTTCATTTACCGTAACTGTTGAAGGTAATTTACATTATGAATATACGGAGACTTTTGTTGCAATATACTATTTTACCCTTGCCTTCAAATAAAAAGAAAAGTAAGGGATTTCTTTAACTACTGTTATAGTAATAAGTAAGAGGCATGTGTAACATGGAGAATATCGTAAATATGTGCGTCTGTAATTGTGTTCAACCTTTAAACTTTTATGTTTCTTTTTTCAATTAAGATTGAAGTACCTAACTTTAGAATGATCATTCTTTACCAATGTGTTGTCACAAATGTAATGAATATGTGTTAGTTGACAAGGTCATAAACAACCTTTTTAAGACAATTGCATGTTAGCCTGAAGCATTTTTCATTGAACTAGTCGCACTGAGCCACAATATCTGAAGGTTTTTACTTGATTTAGCACCTTTTACGATACCTGCTAATCATAGTGCCTTCGAGAGAGTAACAAATAATATATCACTTAGGAACCAGAGAAAAAATACAGTGAAGAGGGCTGGTGTTTTCCAAAATAACGCTGCACAAAAATAGTGACTTTTCCTGCGTGTCAGAATCAACACCAATAATGTCTTTATTATCATATGTAATTTTACCTTTACAAAAAATTACCTTATGCAAGGTTTGAAGTAATAGCATTTCACTCAAAATAGTTTTATCAACTACTTGATGTGGAATTAGCTATTCAAATTAATCAATAGAGTCAATATATTTTATGTTTACCTTCATTTCAAGGTTTTTCAACCAATTATGAAGACAACATTCTTGTTTGTCAAAGACATTAAAGCCTGAAAATCAATATTTAACGACATTTACATAGTATACTGTGACAAATCTCTCCACCCTGACCGCACTCGACTCTACGGTAACGTGAGAACAAGCCTGCCAAAGCGGAAGACTTAACTGGAAACACGTACACGTTGCCCTGCCCTCGACTTACTAAAGCTATTGCCGTCTCCGCAGCTAAACGACACTATGATCTTGTGATAGGGAGACCTTTGGCTTACAATCACAGTAGAATGAGTCAACAAAATTAGGTAACAATGCAGCAGATCAGAGGACAGCTGGTCCTTCCGACAAAGGTCAAAACTCGGAAACGCTTACATGACTCCAGAACGTACATTTAATTGGCGTCAAAATGACATCATGACATCATGGTTATTCCGGGTCAAGTATACACTGTAAAAATAGCGGACGCTAGACGCGTCTTTACGCGTTCAAAATGTACATGTCGGTGTTCAAATTTGAACGGCTAGTGTTCATATTGTTAACACTAGTGTTCATATTATTAACAATGATGTTCTAAACCTGAACACGTAGTGTTAACAACTATCTCCTTCAAGTGTTCAAAAACTCAGCATCACAGAAATTTTACAATACTGTGAAACAATTAACAATCTTTTGTGTTTTTTACTTTACAATGGCTATATTAACTTTACTACTGCCTCGCTGTCCGGCATACGTACACGGATTTTGGTGTAACGAATTTTACAATAAATGGAAAATATTTCCGGTCTACAATTGCTGACAGCATGTTTTTTCTAAAAAAGGAAGTATAAAAAATAATTTTACACGTTTATTACGGGTTGAAATTTTGAAATTTTGAAAAGAAAATCAAAAAACCACTATGAACGTTTAAATTTTAACATCGGCGTGCAAGAGGTGTTCTACTTCTTTAAACTTGGTGTTCAAGTTTGGTGCCTTTTCTTATCCCATGATGCATCAAAACGGAAGTTGCGACATTTTTCTTGTAAGCGCACGCTGAAGTCGTGATCGTGCGAAAGCAAGACCAGAAAGGGTAAGTTTTCTCTCCAAAATATTAAAAGGTATTGGATTTTGAAGCATCTGTATTATTAACCTTCGGAATTAATTGTATTGTACTTTGAAAAAGCTTAACTACGTGAAGAAACCTTTATTTCTTTCAGTGGCTGGTGGACCATACACTAGCTGTGAATACGCAGCAGTGTTTTGGGCCATGGGGTATCGATCACACTCGGGTCAAGGGTCATCACTGGAGCGATGACCCTTGACCCGAGCGCGATCGATATGCCACATTACCGCTGCGTAATCACAGCTAAAACATGTCTTTTAGTAACCACAATCGCATGTAAATTTAAATCTTTACTTAAACATCGAAGGATATTGTTTTAGCATATGAGAGTTGGCTTTGCTTTTACTTTTCATCAGTTGATGACACGAAGAAGCCAATATTTTGTAACATTGACGAAAAGAGGCACTGTATACAAAAGTTACCCCTTTTCCTTAACCTAATAAGGCCAAATTGTCTTTCATTTGAAGTCTCATGTCGCCATATTATCTATTGTTGCATTATTTTCAGGATGTGAAAAGTTGGATGAATGTGAAATCGAAGAGTTATTACTGAAGCTATTGGTACAGAAATTGAAGAATATGAGTGTACAGATAGGTGTCTGGAAACAAGCTTGAGAACCTCAGCTCATCTGTGATGTAGATTTGAACTTTCGAGGGTTAGTAACTTAATTGATAAGTTTCTGTATTTCTGTTCTGAATTTATCTGAGCTATGTCCAGAACGCTATGATTAACTAAATGTTACTGGAGAATAAGCTTTCAAACACTTGTAGTCACCCTTATCAGATGCAATGGTGGAATGAAGAATTAAAGCAGAAAGCCACAGAAAATTCACAGTAAAAAAATTACACTCTAAATTTCGGAATTTTCTGAAATTTCCACTCTGAATTTTCTTTCGCTTTCTGCTTCAAATCTTCATTGCACCCTGGCATCTGATGAAGGAGACTTCACGTCTTTGAAGGCTTATGCCAGTAACATTTAGTTGATCATAGCCTGCTACCAAATCTTTGATTATTTTATATTTTAGATCAAGACGTCTTTTGTTCTCGGTTTGTTACTGATTTTAGCTTTGCTGTTAAGGACGCAGACCTTATATCATAGGTAAATGTGTGGCATCATCCTCAAATGTTTACATCCCAAGCGTTTTCTTCAAAACGGCCAGTACGATTCATTTAATATTTGGAGTACAGGTTTCCGGGGATTTTCCTAATCATATATGTACAAGTTATGATGAAATACACAAAATTGTATATTTGAGACATTAAAGACATTTCAGACATTTTTAAGACATAAGGAATTATCAAAATGTGATATATTCAAGCAAGCCAAATTTTTAGCTTTTTCAAACAGATGTTTTCGTACGTTTTTGCAAGTATGAACATATAACGTAATCCACAATTATAAGTAAAACCTGTTTTGTCACTACTTTGTTCATATTGTTTGAAAACGATCTACGGTGTTTATGGGGATTTTCTTTTGTTTATGTTTTGATAGGAAGGTGTTAATTAGCGTTGGTGTTTTCCTCTGACAAACTTTACAAAGTGGCCATATGGCCACTTTGTAAAGTTTGTCAGAGGAAAACACCAACGGTGTTTATGTGCCCAATTGACACTAAATAATTGTATCTTACTAAAGGAATTTTTGTGCATTTTTAGAATAAAATAATTTTACTGAATATAAGCGGTCTGTTTTGTTATTTCCAGGCTTGAACACCCCATGAACGCGCAAAATTAAAGGTGTTCAACAAGTGCATATCATGTGTTCTAACTTTTAACACACTTATGGTTGAACGGCGTCCATGCGTTCAAAAAGTGTTACAGCCCTTTGAACGCGTAAATGCGTTCAATTTTTTGAACGCATTTCATGTGCAACGTGTGTTCAGATATGTAACACATGGTGTTCAATATAATGTCTGATGAACACGAAGTGTTCAAAATCTGCACACGTGTGTTAAAAAATTGAACATTGGTTGAACACATAGTGTTAAATTTCTGAACGTCCAGACGCGTTCAAAAAGTGTTACAAAAAGGCGTTTAATTGGTGTTCTATCCTTTAACACTTAACTTTACAGTGTATGATGAACATTTCCTATTCAAGAACATTCCCTGACATCCTTAGCAACAGTCATTATAACAACGCAATGGCACCATACGTTAGCAATCTACTTCGTCTAGTACCGTTTCCATAACAATAAAAATGCAAGAATTGTACGGGGAAATGTCTATAAGTTTACCCATAGACTACTATGAGATGTGAATGATCATTTTTGAATGAAATACCAATATCAAAAATGTTGTTCATATATGCAATTTAAAAAAAACAATGTCTAATAGCGTACAATTATACCGACTGGGAAACATTTATAAATGCTGGGATTTAGCTAGTTCAGGATAAGAGAAAAATGTTAGTTTGATCATTGATTGCCATTTATAGAGAATTGACATTTATGGTGAAATCCCAAATGTCTTGTAACATATGAGCTTGCGACCACCTTATTCAAATCAAGTACATTTATGTCAATTATAAAATGACCATGAATGCACAGATATTGATAGTTTTATATTTGAAAAAATCTGTTCATAGTTTTCTCATAGAGTATCATGAATAGTTAAGCTACAATTTCGATGAGATCCAAAAATTGAATTTCTTGTAGCCAAATTTACTTTTTACCCTCCATTAAGTGCAAAGTACATATGAATGCACAGATAAAGCATGTTGTGTAGGAGTAATTGTTACGCGTTTTCCCGGTAGACTACCATATACTATGATTTAATTTTTTTTGGACGAGGCACTAAATCAGCCATATCTTGCCTTATTATATTTGCACATAAAATTATGTCCCTCCCTATTGGCTTTCGCGAAATTTCATACCCCTTGAAAATGCTCGCGTAGAAAAGGGCAACCAATCCCTAAACACATCGGCCTTCCCCCTATAATTTCCGTCCAGTCCCTTATAGACTATTTGAATACATGTGTTCATAATTTAATATGTGTTTTGTAGCTGTTGCTGTGAACTACTATACTACACACTTCACACACGTGAGTTAATGTCGTAGTGATGTCTGTCTTTGCGTCTGTGCGTCTGCCTTTCGGAGCTTTCTCTCTAGAAAGACCGACAGAAAAGAAATGCAATCTTGTTCATACATTATGTTCAGGAATGGCAAGAACTATTTAGTTTTTTGGGAGTATGGCTCGATATTTTGTGTGTATTTGCACGATTAATGAACTATGAAAATACAAATAAACATTGACCTGGCTGCACAAGATTTGATGAGATTTTCTAAAAATGCAGACGACACGATGGTGTGTCAGCCATTGAAGATTTTAAAGGGGGCATGACAGCTAATAGCTCATTTGCATATTTGATGAACTTTTATTATTCGGGATATGTATCTGGAGTAGGCCGTGGGTTAGAGGGGGTCTACATGCACCCCCCTCCCCACAGGATAAGAAACCTGTATCTTTCAGAAGCCTTGGGATCCCTAGAATACGAAATGGAATTTTAACAAAAAAAATATAGGGAAGCAATAGCTGTTATGGTCATGTTTTGAAGGGAACCGCAAAATCACGATTTTGCAATCCAATTGCATTTTCGTCAAATCTGCCTTCTTGTAAGTCGTCTACTGAGCTTATTTTTTAACATGACCTCACTTGTTTGGTACCATTAGAAAGGCAATTTATTTTTCTTGAAGATAACATATTGTATTATGCAATATCTTCTACAGTTTTTGCGAAATATAGCAAAAAGTTACCCCATACTGAAAAGTTTAACATTGCAAATAACAGTAAATCAACCCGTGACAAATCGCGGCTAATCTGTTTACCGCAACAAAATGTTAATAGAGAAATGTGAATATAGATTTTTTGTTGATTTTTCTTGTTCGCTAAAATCTATTGAATATTGAAATATACTCATATTTCTATTTCCTATTTCTAATATAAGCGTATGATTTTGAAATATGCGTAATGGTATTTTTCCGGAAAGCAAATTGCGGCACACAAGAAGCCTTGTTCACTCACCAGCCCGACGTAATTTGAAAATAGGAAATACAGGCTATTTCCTATTTCCAATTTGGTGTAGAGATGCGCAGTGGCATAAAGCGTAGCCGATCCATTCATCAAAGAGAGTCCGACGCACTATATTGGATACGATGTCATTAAAATTTGTCATCCCGCGCTTGGACTCTAATTTGGCGCCAGATTTCGTTTCGACAGTTATTTGTGTCAGGGAGTATGAGTGCAAGCTTGTCTACTGGATTGATCGCTGCACAACTTTTTTCAAAGGAATGGATGCTGATAAATTAATCGATGAAAACCTCGTGCAAGCAATGGTTTCAATTGGTCGACCCCATAAGGAGATCAGTCTAGTTCTCAGAATGGCGTTTCCCGAAAGGAGGGGATTTTCCGAAAGAACTATTCGGAGATATTGCAAAAACAGAGATATACGTCAAATGTCTGACGGTAACCTAGACAGCATTATATCACGGTCGATCGAGCAAGTGGGAGCTGCGTATATGGTGTAAAAATGATGCAAGGATATTTACGTCCAAAAGGTGTCATGGTTGGCCGATATCGCGTGCAGGCAAGTCTGAGGAGAGTCGATCCAGAGTACCATGAACGTAGGAGGAATGACACCGTTCGGCAGATCAACCCCATTCCGTATCATGGTCACGATTTTTCGTAAAGTATGGTCGTATTGCCCGGATTGATTTCTGGTATAAACAAATGATACACACATGACAAGGAAATGCAATTTGACCACTGAGACTTTCGAATTTTACAGCCATGGTACATTTCAAAATCTTAAGAGTTGAACATAAAAAACTAGGATAACATCATACATTGTTCTTCTTTTTTTTTCTACATCTCTTCTGAACACGTATTTACACAGCAAAGGTCAGGCCCTTTCTTGATACAGTTAATGGAACAAGTGAAACCTTGTCGACAAATGAAGTAAGTAGATGTCCTTACGACAATTCTCATATACATTATTATATCATACCAGTATATTGATGGTGCAAATACAGCGATCTGATTGGTCGAGACGCCAAAAAAAGTGGTATATTTGCGATATACCGAGGCTGGTATACGCGCGAGCTCTAAACTTGAGAGAAAATCCATTTTTGACGTTCCATGCTAGAATTTCAATATGCTGTTATGATATTATAGCAATAAATCACACCCAGCGACAGTATACCACTCGATTTTGACCAGTTCACTTCATATATGCACTCGCTATCGCTCGTGCATGTATGTCATGAACTGTTCAAAATCTCATGGTATACCAACGCTGAGTGTGCTTTCTTGCTTTATTATGTAATATTGACATTAACTGTACACACAATCAAATAAACCCTTTGTTCTCACTGTGAATTTCCTGGGTCTGTGTTGACGCTTTGCAAATATAGGGGATTATACCGAGGAAACTCTGTGCGTCCACACTCTGAAAGTTTAGGTATTTGTTTTGAAACTAACACCGACCATAACGACATCTACGGTTATATTAGGCATCATGCAACAATCAAAATGGTTTATGGATTTATCGCCGATTGATCTTTAAGGATTTCACATAATTCATCAAAGAATGGTATGGTCTTCCTTTCTCAACTACTTTGGTCGATTATATCTTGAATATGCCTTCA
Organism: Ptychodera flava; assembly: GCA_001465055.1. Lineage (NCBI taxonomy): Eukaryota > Metazoa > Hemichordata > Enteropneusta > Ptychoderidae > Ptychodera > Ptychodera flava. Next base: position 25,055 of record LD358417.1, on the reverse strand, counting down.
TGGCTTTTCCTTTTCTATGACACTGCGCGGGGCTTCTCTACAGTCCCTTGACTGCCTCAGGGGTTATTCTTTAGTATTTTCATAGGGGGTGCCGCCTGATTTGAAGACAAATAACCATGAATATTCCCAAAAATATGATTAAATGTTAGGGAGTTTGCTTGACAATTTCTGGCATTTTTCATCTTTATTCTGTTTTATGTGCAGGGCTTCCTACGGAACAGAACATCTGCTTTGTTAGGGGTTTTAACACAGGGTACACGGGCTTGTTGTTTATTTGTGTCTGTTTGTTTGTGTGTATGTTTGTGTTTGTTTATTTGTTATTTTTAATAAATAACAGCGAAAAGCTGTTTTGTTAATATTTGTCAATAAAGAGCAGTTTATTTGTTTATTTGTTTGTTTATTTATTTGTTTGTTTGTTTGTTGATACGTATTTCCGATGGTAAGGGTTAGGGTTAAGTTAGGGTTAGGGTTAGGGTTAGGCTTAAGTTAGGGTTAGGGTTAGGGTTAGGCTTATTCACTCCCTCTATATATTGAGACAAAGGGAGCAACGTAACTGGGATTCCAACATCTGTATTTTCAAGTCCAGAAAAACACACCAAATAAATGCCGGACAATTGAAATATTGGGTTTGTGGCAGCATCATGTCCTGTACTTACCACACCTATCCTTTAATTCGATGGAAAGGGCAAAA
>LD358417.1:5188-16718 GCA_001465055.1 Ptychodera flava | reverse complement strand
TCAGTCAGTCGAAACCAGAACAAAGTGTCAGAGGAGGGGGAAAAAAAGCACGTGGCAGAACCAGACACAGACGAACCGTAAATTGAATGGAGGGAATGCTCAGACATAAATACATAAGTTGACATTATTGACTTGTCTCAATTTAGTCCGTCTATTGCTTTGTCAGTGTAAAGATTTGATGCCAAATTTCTGCATGAGGAAAAATTCCGATATTATCACACGCACAAGCAAAGTTTGTCATCTCTGAACAGAAGATACCCGGATTTATAATCAGGTTGTTCTAAGTCACGACAAGCCGCGTCTTATAGTATGTATCAATCAATGCGCCGGACCTTTCTTTGCGTCCATCTTCGATGCATTGCGATGTAGTCGTCAATGTAAACAAACAACATGACGGCCTTTAATTCTCCCGCTATCAAAATTTGTGTGACTTGAGAATTTGTAAAAATCAGCCATCCTTTTTGGAGTGTGGCTAAATGCATCCATTTAGCAAATTATGAGCCCTTCTGTTTTAGTTTTGTTACGAATATTGGGGCTTGTATACGCATAGAACCTGCCGCTTGACCTTTTGACGCACAGAGTATCGTTCACTATACTTTCGGACGGAACGTTACACAGTGTTCGCACTGTTGAGATTCAGTCGGTTTTTCTTCTCGAAAAATAACGTAACTTTTCTCGGAGTTAAATTTTTAGGCCTATACTACCATTGAAATCGTGTGGAACTTAACGGAAGGTGCGTGTTGTGTGAGGTCATATGGCATTTGCTTCGTACACAAACGTAAACGCCGTCTTCCTCGCCTCACCTCACTCAAGAGACCGAGGACTAAAAATGATTGACAGCTCGGCCAGGGCGTATTGATTATATTCCAAACGTAGTTCAGATGTTTTAATGCGGAATTCTTGTGGAAAATTCCTTTTATTTTGCAAAATATAATGAATTCTTTGCCAGTGCTTGTGATAAGTATATTATATAGGTCTCCAGTATTGTCTTCACTCGGCTCTGAAAATACTCGTGACGTAACGACCGTGTCATAACTCGTCTTCGACTCTTGCCGACGCGGTCATTACGTCACTCGTATTTGCATTTGCTGAACGAAGAAAAATATTAAGTGGCTGATTAGACATAAGGACAACCATGTAACACATTTTAAAGAAGTCGAAATAGCTTGAGTTTTAATTTGAGTCATTTTACACTGTTCACAGCTGGTAATGTTGCCAAAACGACTTTTGCTGTGTCGACTGGATACTGAATAACAACATTTTAAAAGAATTATCATTAAATATGGAATCCTAACGACAGCTCAGAGAATTGGTACTGCCTGTACATGAGCTTCAATTCGAGACTTGATGATCCGTCAATTGAGAGTCCTTTGAGCAGCTTGAAGTCATGGCATGTCCGGTTTAATTGTAAAGAAACGCTCTATTGTTCACTCTTTTCCTACACCTCATGGCGTGTGAATGAAAACATTATTATATTTGGATCCACCATTCGATCGTATGCATGTTTGGCTCGACTTCTTAATCATTGATAACATGTTTGCTAAGATGAAGTTTTGATGTTTTCATTGTTAAATTCATTGATAACTTTGAAATTGTATCACACGTTTAATTCTATTGTTAACCACAAAAACTACACCTGTTTTGTTCCATAGTATATTGACTTATATTTACTCAGATTTCAGTGTTACATTTAAGTAAAGGAAGCATTTAATGCTAGCCGTAATATTCAAACAAAAATTGTCGTTCTGATTATACAATATCAGGCACTGTATGTTCTCCACGACAAAAGTCTCAAACCAATAAGCTTTCAAATAAGACCGACACATGTATATGTATTCAAGTTTACTAAAGTGTGCGCCCATTTGAATTCATGAATTGCGCACATGTTCCCCAACACACACGCACACACAATCACATTTTTATTGTATAATATCAGCCTAGATGTTTTAACATTATTGAGCCAGTGTGCTATAGTACATTTGTGTGTTTGTAGATTCAACTTAATGATATGATTTCTGATCGTTTCATTTCCTCTGTTCTGTTTCTCTTTTGGATAATTATCTCCACTAGGTTTTAAGTGAGATTAGTTTTGTCGAGATGTAATTTTAGGATAAGAAAAAGATGGATAATATGTGTTATGAAAATGTTAAAATATATAAAATAATTCATCCAATAATGTAGCTATTTACCATTTACTAGCACAATTAATGTTACATTTACTGGTTCATAATCGATCATTTTTGAATTCAACTAAAGTTATAAAATATACTAATCTTAATATTTTAAGATAATATGTGCCTCGGAAGTGGCCTAGACTTATGTTCGAACATTCCTTAATGAAACTTTCAGTCATTCTCTCACAAAAGCAAGAATAAAAGCCAGTTACTAGAGAAACAAATAACCTACTAGCATTTACCGAATTGACATTAAAAATGGCAGCCATTCCTATGTTAGCTTAATGGAAAAATGAATTATTCTAATTTCGAAAACTTTAGTCTCCAAAATGGTTGATCAGGACAGAATTGTTAAAATTTGAGACTCGAAAAATCTGTACCCGAGGCGCATTCTAAGTACAGTAATTTACACTTATGTTTTTGTCAGTGTTCACAATGTACTTATAAATAATCAGTTGTGTTTTTCTTGTTAATATTTGATATTGTAGCCATAAGAAGTCATGGAAGTTATAGTCCCTACCGAATAAATACCTTGTGTTGAAAATCCATATTCATTTCCGCTTGATTCGTCCACAAAACATGAACGAAAGATGATGCCTTCCATAAGAGCAGTTTCAGAGTGCTCGAAGTCAAGCTCGACAACTATGCATCGTCAAAACGACTGTGACCTAGCCACACTGCATAATACAATCTACTAGAATTCTTCTCAAATAGTCCCATCGTTCTTCCCTGAAAGGTTTATCCATGGAAGGTAGCAATCAGTTTGACGATTGCTGGAATTATGATTATTTGTACATGAAGTAATTTGTGTTATATATACATATATAGGCCTATATATATATATATATATATATATATATATATATATATATAGAGAGAGAGAGAGAGAGAGAGAGAGAGAGAGAGAGAGAGAGAGAGAGAGGGGAGGGAGAGAGAGCGATAGGTAGATAGATAGATAGATAGATAAGTATAGAGATGTCTTCGTAGGAAATTACAGTCCTCAGTGCTATTAAAGCAGAGCGTTATAAATAATGACACAAATTACTTCAAGTAAGAAGTAATGATATCTGTTACTTAAGTTTCATGCATCGTTCAATCTTCGGACAGAAGTAGTGAACTCTAAACTCTCATTTATATGTTCTGAACAAACCATTGTATTTGTGAGTGACGTGGAAATTTGATAAATAGTAGTCCAATAGAGAAGGACACAAAGTCACACGGAGGTCTCTCTTGGATGTTCTCAGATATAAAAAAAATTATTAAGAATGAATCACAATTTTATTTAAAATACCCCAAAAGAATATTCCTGGCTCATCTTCAGCTCTAGGAATATTATAAATCGTCTCTTCCTACATGTATACTGTCATGGTGATGTGCGCTGAGAAGAAAAGTTAAGTGACAAGTCTCGAGGCAGTCACTGTGTCGCTTTGCTCTTAGTCATTTATATACCTTCTGCCAGCGTTTCATTTTCATCTTTGTTATTAAACTGTGTTGCAGTGGTTCAAGACATGGAAAGCGAGACTAGAAACAATTTGGAAAACATCAAGGCCATAAATGAACAGTTTTGAGGCATAATCGATAATGTAGATAGTGACCGAAAACTTTACTCTAAATGATTCAATAAAAAGTGAAAACACAAAGTCCAGCGATATTTGCAAAGTTACCAACTCATCAAGTTTAAGTAAATGTTATTCAATAGTTTTTATGATATGTAGAAGGTATCTGAGCCAGTCAATTAACCAATGACCGCAATATCAACTCCTATTCATTAGGTGCACAAATAGGATTTTTATAATTCAAGATTTACTCATTGCATGGCAAACGTCAGAAGTTGTTCATCCCCAGTGGTTAAACTTGATATTGCTTTCTACGCATACATATAAGCAATATTGATAAGAAATGTTTGGGAGATTACATTACAGATATTTGTTACAGGAGCTGTGTGTGAAAAATTTTAACTGACCCTTACATTTGAAGTAAGCTTAAAAATCACTTGCAATAGGTCTACAAGCTTAGCGAGAGAAAAAGCTGTGCCTAAATAATGCCGATAGGCTGCGTTCAGAAATAATGGTGAAGGGGCTGGAGTAATCGCGATTGATATATATTTTCGCATGCTCAGCTCAATACCCTAAAAATTCAAATCTCTCGATCTTCCCACGGCGCGCCAAATGTTTCATAAACATTTGTCATTAAAATATAAAAACTGTCACAATTTTTCTCAACTAACTCTTAAACGCGCATGAATAATAAACAGAAAGCTATCGTGTCCATATGATCGCATTTTATTTATGAAACTTCTCTTAAAACCGCATTTATCTTAAAATATATAGGAATTATGCTTAAATATAGGTATAGATAAAGATTGAGTGGACAAAAAATAGGTAAACAATCTCAGTAAAAAGTTTAGAAAATGATATAAAAGAGTTCATTGTAAGTCATCCTGCGAAGCGACTAAGGGAATAAATAAACATAACACATAATTAAGAGATTTCAACGACTGGGAAAAAAGGAGTCACTTATTTTAAAAGGCGTAATAACTTACACAAAAATGCAATGAGTGTTGATTTTAAAAAAGAAAGTAATAATCATGACAAAAAACCATACTACGTACAAAAAATACAATAAAATATAATCGAAAACTGCCATTCGAAATAATATACCAAAAACAATTCAAATTAGAAACCACGTCCAGTTTCACTCGTAAAAAGAGATAAGAACAGAATCGATAAGTCGACAGTGATGGCGCTAGATAAACATTAGTCTGATTCCGTTGGATGTGCTGCAACCGAAAATAGGCTCAGTCTATTATAGTTATTGCTATCGTTGGTCACTAGTATGAGCGCAATGATTGCATTGAAGTTCATTTCCTCTTGAAGTTACCTTTAAAGTGATTTTGTTTGATCTTGGAGTAATTTTACCTCCATGATTTCCCGAACCACGCATCCCATGTCGACATTGAATGAAAAACGAAAATTGACTTATTTTTTAGTCATTGAAGTATATGCGAAAGGAGTGATAGTCTGTCAAATCTGAGAAAAAACCATAGACGACAATGGTCATTCCACCACAAAATGCGACCATAGAATTGCAAAGTCGAGGACTGAAGAGCGAAACAGTGTAAATAACTTCAACGTTTAATGTTTCGTCGTCACAATTCCAAGCTTGATACTATACAGATATGATCACATGATTTGTCAGGTGACTGTGCTCATTAATGTGCAGTCAAAATTGTGACTAAAATGATGGCCAACGGTAGCTCATACCTGACCCTATTATCGTTAGCAGCGCAGCTAGCGGTAGAAATGAGTCAAGGACCTAGACTAGATAAAAGTGTCACAGCGCATCATCTACTCAAACACGTTACTGTGAGTCAAAAACAACAAAAGAGTGCACCGTAAAAAGAAAACAGAAACAGAAACCCCATAGAAAAAAACCAACATGCTAAGCGAATAATTAAAAACGTCATGGTTCGCTCATGGACATCCAAGTTAACGAGACCTGCCATTGTTCTCAGTGGCATTTTATAATAACAGTACATGACAGTTTACAGGTCAGCAAGCTCTCGTTGTATTGCGCTGTTGGCCGGCGGTCCCCTCGCTGAACAGGTTCGCCTTAACCAACAGGCGTACCAGAGTAATAGTCTAAGAGTCTGATACTATTTTCTTAATTATCAAAAATGATGTCATAATTATGAAATATTGATATACACTAAAACCATGTTAGTATTCTTAAGGGTTTGGCTGCTATCTGCCGATATCAGCACTTGATAAAATGACTGTACGTGTATGAATTGTGTGTAACATAGGCCAGGGCGTCCCAAACAGAAGAAACTATTCATTTCACAATGGTTGGGTTACCTTTGAGGATAGATGAAAGTCCTCTATATTCATGAATAAACAGGCAAGAACTCCATGCCATTATCGCTGTGTTGAGGAAGGCAGGCCGTATGGAGCAAGGGGACCTATAGTGCGCCATGAACGTGCACAACGTAATCCGTAGTATATAAAGTAAGCTATAACCAGTATATTCTTTGAATTCATCCCTTTGCAGAAATCTTGTTTTCAAGACAGAAAAGGCGACACCATTGTGTTTCGGTGGAAGTTGTGCAGCGGGTCCAGACAGCTTTTTGAGGCATTGCTGTGTACATGGTGTTGCTATCGAGAGTGTACCTCTCGCATGTAAATTGAAGTGTGGACTTCCTGAAACTACACTTATATTGCCGTCAGTTGCATTTAATATACATCGAAGTGTCATTATACCTTACGACTGCTGCACAATAAAACGCAGGCTATGTGAATAAGTTTCAAGCACTTAAACATATTTTTACTGAACTACACAAAAATGCTGTTGTTACACAATACAATGTTAAAACGTTATATCAAGTATAATATACCTACCTGCACTCTATGAACAACCTATTCACTGTAAATGAGAAATACCGGTAGCCACATTGAAGTTCAAGTGTATTGTTACATTCAATGAGATGCACTCTTTCTGTGTACCTTAGTCATTAAAAAGGATTATAGATTTTGTTTAATCATTACTAACATAAGAAACATTGGAAATATGAAAATATTATTTATTTAGTTACCGCCCAAATTACGGAATCTAAAAATGTCCAAAATAATAGGGAACCAAATATATTTCAACCCCCCCCCTAGACGTAGCGCAACACTTTCAAATCCCTATTGACTAGCCCCAGATTCAAAATTCCCCTAAATTCTTCCTGACCCCATGTCACCAGTGTTTGTGAACTGTGCAGCTATTGTTGTCAATACACCCCCAAACTCAATTAACTAATGAAATGAGTGTTCTAAAAAGAGTCAGTCCAACTACAACCATAGAAGCAACATGTAGAGTGCGGGAACACACCAGGATCATGGCATAGATAAATTAATAAAGAAGGCAGTTCAACCAGTACTCCTTGTCTTCTAATGATCTTTATTTAAAAATACCGACGTTTCGGCAACACACAAGTTGCCTTCTTCAGGGCAAAAGCTGACAAATAAAAATGAGCACAAACAGAAGTAAAAATCGGGCTGGTAAAAAGTAAACAGAGTAAAAACGAAATAAAATGAGAATTACAATACTTGTGAAAACTGGAAATACAGTGAGTGAAAAAACCACAACGACAGTAGTAAGCAACGAAATTAAAAACCAGTAGTGATAAAAAACAGTGAAAAGAGCTATGACTAAAAATTAAAGATCAATAAGCCTTTTGAAACAAGAAGGGTGGTTGAAACAAAGGAACAATGGACTGAAACTGACCTGGGTGCGGAGAGTGGAACTGTACCAGCTGAAGTGGAGGGTCGGAATGAGCAAGTTCATGGTGAAGGGACTCCTAAGACGGAAAAAATAGTCTGAACTAAGGGGTCCCCTAAGTGGTTGGAAAAGGGGAAGAGTTGAAACGCGGGAAAGTAGCTTTATCCTTCTCTTTGGTTAATGCCCTTGGGTGTGAGTGTGTCAATATCTGCAATGTATTTTTGTTCACATAGTCTTCTTTTTCGGGTATTTGTGGTGTGAACTTTGTGTAAACCAGTAGCTTGGAAGTGTGATGGACTGTGGTCGAGTTGATTGAAATGTTCTGAGACTGGGGTGGGTTTACGACTGCGGATTGTGTATATGTGTTCGTATATTCGTCTTTTGAGTTCCCTTTTCGTCTCCCCAATGTATTGTTTTGAACATTTTTGGCAGGTGATAATGTAAATGAGGTTACGGGTGTTGCATTAGATCTTACCGATGATGTTGTGGGTTTTACCTGTTGTGGAGCTGGTGATTGTGTTGGTTTCTGTAATGAATTGGCATTGATTGCAGTTGCCACAGCGTTTAGTTTCACCTGTTGTGGGCTGATGAGGTATTTTTTTGAGGTCTGCTCTTACAAGAATTTTTCTAAGATTTGGAGGTTGTCTGAAGGCTGTGATAGGTACTTCCGGAATGGCTTTGTTTATTTCTTTGTCCTCGGAGATGATACCCCAGTGTCTGTGGATAATGTTGGAAATCTTAGGGAGAGTGGGGTTAAAGGTGGTGACAAAGGGTTTTCTCTTGTGCTGAGGCTTATCAGTGGGTTTTGTGGTAAGAAAGTGGTTTCTTTCTATGTTTCTGGCTTTTTCAATGTAAGTTTTGACTGTTTGGGGTTTGTAGCCTCGTTTCGCAAAATGATGAGTCATTTCTTTGGTTGCTTTGTCATAAGTAGAAGTGTCTGAACAGATACGTCGATAACGGAGAGTTTGGCTCCAAATGACTGAATTGAACGTGTGATTAGGATGGCAGGATGTTGGCCAGAGAATGAAATGCCTTTAATGAAATGTGTTCGCATGTCTACTAAAGTTTAAGCCTCGACGATTTAACTCCCTGGAGAAATAAGGGACATTTACCGGAATTTATCATTGGTGAACTTCGCGAACACACAATTCTGGCATCAAACTCGGTACCTTGTTTTTCATTATTATGTTCACAAACGCAATTTATTGTCTTACATATTCGGTTTGTGTGAGTGTGTCTATTAAGTAAAAACAGCTAATTAATCAACCAATTAATGATCAACTAACTGATCAATTAATCAAATGCTAAGCCAACGGTCTATGGAATCAAGCCACTCTATCTACAGCTACCAAATGAAACTGCTTTCGACGACGAGTTCTGTTACTTACAAAGATCAATAAACGCTTTCTGTCTAGGCCTCTATTTCACCAAAGAGGGCTCCAAACACCATATCGCTTATATTAAATATACCTTTAGGTAATATACTATTTATAGGGCGACTCATTTATTCCGTTTGAACCCTTAATTTTAAATATTCAGCCTCTTTAGTAGTATACAAACTGGACCACACTTTCCTCTCTCAGCCTCCATTTCGTTCAAGAGGCTCACAACATGCCACTCGCGCTAACTTATGCCATTTTAACCCTTAATTTTGAATATTAAACCCCTTGGTACACATGTGAACAGGAAGGAACACTCCCCTAAATAAATGATAACACATCTGTAGGAACAAATCTCTCGAGAGGAAACAATGCCAAGAAGAAGCAATGTTCCTCCCTTTGCCTACAAGAAGATGCAAACGGGAAAGCTAGGATTCGAGAGGCTAGGAGGAGTTATGGAATCGGAAATGCACGAACAAAAATATCCAGCAGGTAGAGGAGTCCTATTTCCTTCCGGTGGCTCGAGCCGTACACCAGTGGCGAAATTTTTGACGATTTTCTAGCTATGCTACTGGGTCGCCCTGACCTATTTCTATCCAACAAATAATACAAGCTCTTCGTGGACGCGAAAAAGGCAAAGTACACTTTCGTCCATCTACGGGATTTCCCTATCTATAGTCTACTATTTCTAAGCTTTTTGATAAGTACAGGACACGCTATGCGAGTTCACAAAAGTGGCAGGCCTGGCTTTTCATACTGCGAACGTATTCTACTACCAGACTGTTACAAACGACAGTGTATATGAACTATGATAACATTAAGAAAATAGTTTGTAAACGACATTAAAATAATTTAAATTGTTTACCAACATGGCGATTTAAGTTGAACACAGACCAAACAATGTCTTGTGACCGTGCATGCCGTGTATATGATACAAATGAACGACTAAAGAATTTTTTGAGTAAATGTCAGCAAATGTTGAGAGAGGAGTGAAGTAGTTGAAGGTAAACCTAAGTGTAGAAAATCAAGCATGGTCAACGTTGGCAGAAGAGCAAATGAAACACACACTGTTTTCAATAATAATGGGATTAATATTGCGTGGCCACTCGACTTATCAAGGTTTAGCCTTTTCCATGATTGTCCGATCTTTTTGAATGTGTATGAATTAAGTTACACTTTGTCAGCTACTGAAAAAGTGAGCACGGTGACCTTCTGAAGAAATATAATAATAACAAAGCAAGATATATATGACCTAGCTGCTAATTGTAAAAGTTTAACATAATTTTGTTCGCAATTGAAGGTTTAAATATTACAGAAATAAAACTTTTATCTCTGAAATTTTCGGTATATTGATGCGAAATGAAGCGATAAATTTTAAACTAACTACACACAAATGTTGTCGATACATAATACAATGATGAGAATTTATATCACGTGCAACATACCTATTGATCATTCCCATCATTGTCATACTCTATGGACAATTTATTCATTGTCAAATGACAATTACAGGAAGCCGTATAGAAAGAGAAGTAAACTGTACCATTACATCCAATGAGATACACTCTTTTTGTATATCATCGTGATGACAGGAAACGAAATGACTCAAGATTTTGTTAAATTATTCTAACATTTGAACCATTCGATGGCATAAAAATTTTATTCCCTTTTCACTGAGTTACCGCCCGACCTATGGAATCCCAGCATGTGAAAAATAGTAGGGAGGGAAGGAAAATGTTTTTGCACCCTTCTCCCCAGACCAAACATTTCAAGTCCCCATCGACTAGCCCCAGAATGTTGAGATTCCCCTGAATTCCTCCTGGCCCCACCTCACCGGTATCTGTGTAGTGAGCAGACGTCGTTGTCAATACACCCCCAAACTCAATTAACTAATGTAACGTTTTTAATGACATTTGTAGACACATCTACTAAAGTTCAACTTTTAGGATTAAACTCACTGAGTAATTAGGGAAATTTACTGCAATGTATCATCTGGTGAAATTCTCGCACAAACAATTCTGAATGAATAATATAATCATTTATTCCGTATATATAAGGCCAATGGCCTTTTAAATACAAAACAAAATACAACTCTGCATTTAACCATCTTGGTATTTGAGGAGGAATTTATCTAAGTTTGTAACAAATGTTCCCTTTTTTGAAACGCAAAAAATATATATTTACTCAGCTGATTCAATAAATAAACGTTTTTTGTTGACATAAGTTGATAAAACTTATATTATATTATATCATGCTACCATGCGCCATTCTGATTGGACGAGAGCTCATTCCACCGATGCTAAAATACTGTTTTAGCACTGATAGCAGTGCTAAAACGGGCCCCTAAACCAGCATTTTCGAAAATTGCCCGGTCGGTGCATTTGAACGTACCTATCTAAACCATAGACCCTCGAGAAAGACCGAAACAGTCCACTTTGTTTCAAAGACCGAAGACCAAATTTTGATACACAGATAAAGTGTGGGTCTGTAACTCACCTCTTGGTGTAAATAAGTTGGGATCGATGATGAGAGACATCTCTGAAGCAGCACGTTTGGGGTATGATGCACACAAATATTAGGGCGACAGCGCACCGTGCACTTTGCGGGATTCGAGACGCGATATATCCTGGTATCGCTCTTTAAAATGAATATAGTATCCGTTCATACACAAAAAAATTGACACTTCCTCACAGTAACGGTATGTCAGATATTATT